>SNQJ01S0075417.1:18453-28461 GCA_010110895.2 Picea sitchensis
CCTCAGTACATTTTGGTCCAGCCTCTGGTTGATGCTGGACACCAAGCTCACCAAGTCCACAACTTTCCATCCGCAAACTGATGGCCAGACATAGGTCGTCCACCGGATGATTGTACACATTCTACGCATGTACAACTCAAAGCATCCACGAACATGGGATGAGAGCCTTCCCTATGTACAACACAACTACAATTGGGCTCTCCATAGCTCAACCAACCATAACCCCTTTCAAGTGGGCTTGGGATTCCAACCACTATGTCCCATTGACGTAGCCATGCCATTTGCGGCTACTCGGGTAGATTCAGCCCATGTCCAATATGAGGCTGACAAGGAAAACAATTTCATTGAGTGCATTCAACACATCTGCCAACAAGTTCATGACATCTTGGACAGAGCCAATGCTAAGTAAAAGCAATGACATGATCAACATCGGGTGCCACATAACTTCCAGGTGGGTGAAAAAGTGTGGCTACATTTGCAAAAGGAGCACCTCGCTGGACCCTACCGCAAGATTCATCCACTCCGATATAGGCCATACACCATCACCAAGGCTGTAGGGGACAATTCCTTTGAGCTCGTTATTCCACCATTCCTTGGTCTACACCCAGTGTTCAATGTGGACCGCCTCCGACCCTACTTTCCACCTCTACTAGACACATCCGACATGGCAGAACAACTCACACCAACAGAATTAAACCCAGATTGCATGGAACAAGCCGCAACTGATCAAAGTATGGACACACAGATCAATAACACCTGCCAACAAAGGATCCAACTATATCGAGATGTCAAAGTAGGCCAACTCCTTCACCAAGGCAAGTGGCTCACCAGGGACCAAGTTCAGCAGAAGTTTCCTCATCTCATGGAGGAACTCAACGCAATGGGGACCATTGCTTCCTAAGGGGGGAGGAATGATCCAGGTGGATATTGGTGGCCACCCACCTATTCCACTTGGACCCACACCATTTTTTATTTCATTTTTTCAGTTTCCTTAATTGTAGCACAATTTACTATTTTTAGCAATTCTTCGGGTCCTGAACTTCCGAAGTTGTTTTGAGGCCCTAAACGACGTTTTTTTGGCATGAATGCTCTTGCGAATATGAGTCCGTTTCGAACTCAATATTCACTATTAGCAGTGTATTCCTCGGATAGATATTTTTAACGATGTATCATGTGCGTCAAACGAAGATAGTATGCCAAAGTTATGACCCCGAGAAATTGATGTACCAATTTACCCCAACGAGGTCCATATTCTGGCATTTCATCTCCTAGGGTTAGATTTTTGGATGTTTAGGGTTTTCCATTGTTTCTCAGTAATATATAGGTCTTTGAGCCTCATTTTAACAAGCAGTTCAGAGGCCAGTAGCCGCCACATCTCTTCTCAGAGATAAGCTACCAGCACCCTAGCTAGCTTATTTTCCATTCTATCTGTAAGCATTTTCCAGTCATTTGTTATTAATGAAATGAAGTCTTATTTCCACTGCATCTCTGCATTTATGTGTATTTCTGTATTTCATTGTGTTCCTACATAAATCTAGATCAAGAACCTAAATGCAGTCGCACCAGCTCTCCTAAAAATTGAGCGTCTCTCATCCCACGAGGCTGTGAGGAGAGGGTGGTAGCATGGGAATTTAACAATATAATGTGCATTAGATTTAGTTGTCACCCCATTTGGGGGACGACAATCTCCGTGTTCAATATCCAAGCATTGTAGTAGCAGTGGGGGTGTTGGGAGAATTCGTCCATCGATCAGGATATTCTGCTCTGTAGAGGAGACACCCTCATTGGTTAGTTTGTCTTCAACCTTGTTGGCATATCAATGCACATGAGAGGGGATGAGAGTGAGGGAGGGTCTTAGGATAGTAATGAACATGTAGAGCAAGCTATGGAGCCTCCAACTTGGGGAAAATTGTGCAGGATTGGATCCATTGATGATTTTTGATGCTAGTGAAATAATCACTTGGAAGTCCCCTTCAACAATTAGTTGGTTTATGTTTTGACTAGTGGAAAGTTGAATTTCTTTGATTAAACTCCATACTTACGCAAAGTTATATGTATCTTGGCCCAAGTGACTAACCATTATGTGGATAATTTTCCTTGTGTAATCTTGGAGAACGACACCATATTCTATCGGACCAGGGTTACCCTTAGAGGCACCATCAAAATTGATTTTGAAAAATCTTGGAGGGGGGCGAATCCAGGAGGTAGGGCTACAGGTTGGAGAAGCAATACAAAGAGGAGTGTGGATATGATTGCAGGCGAGATTTAACTTCCAGTTTGAGAAAATTAATCTCTTCTAGGGATTTCATTGAAGATCCTCTTGGGACCATTGAGTGGCTCTGATAATTTCCTGTATATGACCCAAAATTCTTGACCCTATGCTTGATAGGGAAGAGGATTGGAAGTGGAAGATAAGTTTATTTCATTATTTCCATATCTTCCAAATGGTGAAGCCTGGTAGTATTTTCTAAATTCGATCCAGGATCGGATTTTGGTACACATTAGTTCCCTAATTTTCTATGTTGCTGATAATATTGTCTCTATCTCTGTTGGACTTCTGCATGATCCAGAAAACTTGATCTTAGACTTCCCCACTAAGAGGGAATTGATTGAAAATATGTTCCATAGTTTCCTCCTATTGCTGACAAAGGTGGAATATCGATGGTCCAATGAATCCTATTTTCCTAAGATTATCCCATGTGAGGATTCTATTTTGAACCATGAGCTAGAGAAAAGTTGAAAATTTTGGCCAAACTTAATATTTCTAGATGATGTTCCAGATGTGCTCTTTTGGTTGAGTGTGGAAATTCTTATGGTGGTAGTAGGATTCTTTCACTGTGAACATACCTGTAGGATAATACCTCCACTAAAGAATATCCGAGCCATTTTTTGTGTAGATCTTTCTTTGGGAGGAGACGGTGCACCAAGGTTGCATGTCACAATCTTCCAGTAGGTTGAGGTGTTGAGGAAGAGTTTTCTAGTTGGTTCACCAGGGATGATGTTGAGATATCCTTAACCAGAAATCCTCCACTTTTAGTGTATCCAGAAGTTGCATTTGATTATATAGGGGGCGTAATACTTCCAAAGAGTGTAGAGGAGGAATTGTTTTCCACGAGTGTCGTCTGTCCATTTCGGATTTCCTAGAAAGCATTCTTTTGAATGAGAGGGCAATTGCACTAGGAAACATTCCAAATTTTGGAGCTTTAGATCAAATCATCAAATCTTATTAGGAGTTCCTCATTGGTATGAGGTGCATACTTTTTATTCCACATATTAGCCTAGATCTACGTTGGGTTCTTAGGATAGCGCCACCAGATTTTGGCTCCCATGATGTTATTAAGCTTGCCAGGATCTCTTAGTTCAAGTCCTCCAATGGATTTTGGTCGACATAATTTTTCCCATCCAGCTAGAGGACAATTTTTATCGGGGTTATGACTATTCCAAAGTAAGTTCTGTTGCAAGTTTCTTATGGCTTTTAAGACTGATTGCGGGGCTTCCAAAGCTGTGAAAAGGTAGTATGGGAGAGTTCGAAGAAAACATTTAAGAAGGACTAATATGGCGGCTAGATTGAGGGATATGAAGGTCCAATTTCTCAAATGACTGGAGATTGAGAGGAGGAGTCTATCCCAAGAGATGTTTCATGTTGATGCGTCCTATAGGGGGATCCCAATATAGTTGGATGGAAGGGGTCTCCTAGGAATTCCCAAAAGTCAAGAGATGTGGACTTGAACATCCGGTGGGGTGTTAAAGACAAATATTTGATTTTTTTCCAGGTTAAAGGTGGTACTCGAGGCATCGTAAAAATCATAGAGGATGGAATTGAGTTTGATGGCTTCATGAGTGGTAGGGGTATTCATCAACAAGGTGTCATCCATTCATTGGCTGTGAGAAGAAGTTGGATGAAGGTTGTGAAGAGGAAGTCCATGTAGGGAACCATTCTCTATGGAGGCTTTGATGTACCATCCTAAGCCTTCTACCATGATGACAAAGAGAAAGGGAGATAAAGGGTCCCCTTGACGTATACCTATGGTGGGAAAGAAGGGTTGGGAGGGCACACCATTAACAAAAATAGAGAAGAAGGCGGAGGTAGTGAGCTTAATAATCCAGTTTATTCAATCCTTATCGAAGACAAAGGCTGCAAGAAGGGAGTTCATGTACTGCCAATTGAGTCGATCAAAACAATTTCAACCAATTTGTTGTTAGGGAACTCATTCAATCCGTTACATAAATCCTCTACTATTGTAGGTATCCCATATTCTATATTTTGTTTTACAAACACAACTGTTATACCTTGTCTTCGATTCCTCGTTATCATATTCACAATAAAATAATGAAATATTGGATTTATACCAAATATTTGATCATGATACTAAGTAAGTGTAATGCATATTCATGTAATCAAACTGTGACAAGACGTGGTTGCAACCAATCAGTATTTTCCATTGGGAAAAATGTTGGAAAATCCATGTCAAACAATCCTTCTATGTTATATTCATTAATTGGTGACAAGCCAATTCCTGGCCATTCCATTTGCATATCAAATAAATATTATAATTTTGAAAAAAAAAAATCTAATTTCTTCCAATTATCGTCCTGCATTTGGTAATATCATTGTAAAGGAGGAAGAATGAGATTTCAATTGATCTTGTTGAATTTGTTCAATTACTGCATCATTTTATCTTGATTCATCTATGTCTGAGTTGATATAGTGTAGTCTATCAGAGATATTTGTTGCTTCATGTGGAAGAGATATGACTGAGTCCATATCTATTTCAACATATTTAAAATATTTTTCCATTTCAATTTTGTAATGAAATGCATTCATTACACATGATCTACTAACAATATAGTCATAGTGTTTTGATTGAATTTCTTTTCTCCTTAGAATTAAAATGTCAATATCTTCAATCTGACGGGGAAGCCTTTTAACGATAGAATTAACATCATGCAGGAAGTTGATTGTGTGATTGCTATATTTATATTTTCCATCGCGTGAATGTGGCACTTGTAATATTGGATTCACTCGTGTTATTAACATTTCTCAACTTGTTTTAACCCTGACAGAACCTGGGGTTGTTCACCGGGATCCATTTTGTTCCATTGAAAAAAATGATGAGATCCTTGTTCATTTTTGCATCTTTGACAAACAGGTCCTTCAACTCCTTTACAAAAATTCATACCAGGGTATTATTCTTGACATATATGGCACAATTTCACAATTGATAACTTATCTATCTAGTTATGAAACATTTTATGTAAATTTGTTAATCTCTTAAATAATGTACTTATATCATTTGACTCTTCCATATTGAATGAAAGCCTTCAAAGACATATGTGTTCATTTGATGATGAAGGATTGTGAGATGAGGCACATGATATTTTTCTGTTTTTATTTTCAAAATGCATTTCCATATTTTGGTTTCATTGAATCTCATTTTATGAAAACATGGGTTCTGGAAATTCATTATGAATTTTCTTATCTACATCGTTATTGAATTGGTTCAAATACATTGTCTGTATTGTTTCATTTTAAAATATTGAAATGTTTTGAAGATTGCTTGGTAACAAAATGTTGGGGAAAGAATTATTTTGAATTCTTGATGGTAGATGCACCTATGTAGTAGTAGTATCCTATATGCAAAATATTCTTGTCTTAGAAATAAAATAAATTATACATCATATGGAAAAATAAAAAATACGAAAAGCATCCATTGAATTTATTTGTGAAAAGAAATTGATTGTAAACTTTGTAGTTCAAAGAGAAATAGCTCTTTGCTCATCATAAATTCCTCTATAGACAATATTATTTTCCTTAAATCTATTTGTTTTATTAACTACTAGTACAATATTTCCTTTAATGAGCAGTTGATTTGTAGAAAAGATTTGAATATGGTCCTGAAAATTCATATCATATAAGTTAAAATAGACTAGAAAAATATCTATATTAAATTTTATTTATATAAGAGATTGTTAATTGAAAAATGTATTATTGAATATTTGTTCTATAACTTTGACCTAACAACTTTTGTACATATATTATTGAAAAAGTTCATTGCGTTTCGACCTTCATCATTTATTCTGATTATATTGTTGGGTATGTTCACTCTTCCACTCGTAGATGAATAAAAGTCGATGAAATATTTTGTATGGATGATTTTGGATTACAATATTTCACTATAAAATCTTTGCCCATTGTATCTTCATTGTTAATTGTATGTATTTCATTCAAAACATCTGTTCTTTTCATGATACTAGGAAATCTTTGGAAATTGTTGTGTCCTTGATATTGAGAATCAATAACATCTTTGGATATTTGACATTTTTTCCTCCTCTTTTTATTGATGTATTTATTTTTATGTTTATAATTTAAATGACATTTCACATTCATCTCTTCTTTTCTTTTTTGGTATATTCTCCATCCTTATTCGTTTATTGTTTCGTAAAATAATTTAGATGGATTTTTCTTTTGAGTATTGGAATATGTAGTATCAAATGCCATATCTAAAAAATAAGGATAATGATAATTTAAAACATTGTCAAATAACAATGTAAAGTGTAAACAAAATAATATTTTTGAATGACATAATGAAGCATTTCATCATTGTTAATGGGAATATAAGAAAGATTATTATAGTTAATTATTAAATATAGTATGTAATAACATTAATCATTAAATACAGTATGCAATGACATAGAAGAGTATGATTAATTTTTTCATAAGAATAGCATAAAAAATAAATGTTTCAAAAATATTTACAGTTATCTAATAGAACATAACAACCACTGATTAAATACTTTCAATGTATTGAAATGTTTTTTTTTTAAATTACAAGATATGGGTATGACATGTTATAACAATAGTAGGAATTAAAACTGTGGATGTACAACAAAACGAGAAATTGAATTGAAAGTTCAATTATCTTTTCTTTTATAATAACAATTGGTACATCATCAATTGATTCTATATTAAGAGAAACTAGGTATATAGTAGTGTTGTGAATTTGTTAAAAAATATCCTGAACAATTGGGTTGTATATTGTTGAACAAATGCCTTTTATTACTTGTTTTTCTGCTACATTACCACATACCGAATTTCTCAAGTCATAAAAGATGAACTAAAAGGAATTTTTTTTACACATGATTATGATGCTACCAATGGAAAAAACTATGAAATACTTAGGGTATTTTTTTTTATTAACATCCAATGTTAAGTTGGATGTCATATTCCATATGAAACCATCTCTGTATTCAAAGTATTGTTTTGATATATTAGGAGACAATGGTGGAACACGTTCACTTTTGATATCTTGTAATAACCATATTGTATTGACACCATCATTCATTAAACAAATAAGTTGATTTTCAAGGACTGCCAAGCATATTGACCTTGTAATACGTGATTGTTGAATAAAATGTAAGCCATGTTTATTCTTTTAAATATTTATCCAATACAATTGGTATGAATAAATAGGGGAGTCTCCATAAATGATATGAACATGTATCCAATATATGATCCCATTGTGGAAAATTGGATTTTTTTGAGGAAATGGTTCACCATCAGAAACATATGTTTTTTTCCAATGTCCGTGAAGATTTTTATACATAAAATGATTTGACATTCTTATGACATTGACTTGCTTCACAATTATCCATTTATTTATCTATTGTTGGATATATTTGAAAACTATAAAAAAAAACTCCAATAACCGATATTGACACATCTTAAAAAGGTAGAAATTTTTGTGAAAAAGGATTCACAAGAAAGTAGTTATGTCTTCTAAAGCATTTTGTAGGTAAAGAAAATAAAAGAATTGAACTATATACAGATTCAATTTTATGTGTTCTACTTAGGAATGGCATAGAAAAGAGTGATAACTTTCCTTCTTCATTTATATAAGTAGCATGGAAATGCTTTCGATAATCACTGTTATAGTTAATCAAAATTCTGTATTCTTTTAATCCATATTGTTTCCATCTTGTGAGGAAATGTTTATGTAGTAGAAATTCATTCCATTCTTTGCAAACTCTTCTCAAGTTGATAATAACATATAAAGGAATCCATAGAAATATGATTTCTAAAATATCTATTGGTATCTGACTCCATATGCGATGTTTCATCTCCATTTCACTAATATTTGAAAAACAATAAATAAATTGGAAATAAAAATATCAGTGGAATTGTTAAAATTATTAAACTAAATTTAAAAATTACAACATATGATGTTATATATAATAGAAAATTTCAGGGAAAAAATGTTCATAAAATGAATAAAAATACTAAGTTATTATAATAAGAGAATATGTTTTCCAAAAATGAATACACATCAATTGTAACAAAAAGTACACAAAAATATATAAATGTTTTTCACATACTGCTATAAGTCATAAAATTTCTTGATTGTGACATGTTCGGTAAAGGCAAACGATCATGGATTGAATCCATGTTTGGTGTAAGCGGGAAAAATTATTGTTCATAATTATGTTTGTACATTGATTATCTCTTGGCATGGGAATGTGCTTATATCCAAACATAGATAAATGATATAATCCTATATGAGTCATTCTTCCTTTGTTCAGATCGTAATAAACGTTTGGAATTTGAGCATACTTGCACATGATTATAATACTTCCAAGAGCTCGAAATGGAAAATATTCACGACATTCCATGTTTATTTTGGTTGTCATTTCTTGTAACAATATCCATCTTAAGGCTCTTCCATTCTCAATTTATCCTTCTTTTTTATTCCTTTGACATGGACTATGTTTAAAATCTTTTATTTCATCAACGCACCAAATAGATGTAGATCCATCATTAACAATACATATCAACATTTTTGAATGTATTGTTAGACACACAGATCTCTTACTACGTCTTGTATGGATGAAATTAATACCCCATTTATTATTCTTTATATCTAATGAATTCATTCTATATGCATATAAAGCATCCTCTTCATATATTATTTGCATATTTACCCAATATAATTTTCCTTTAAAAACCATTGCATCTTTTGGAGGTATTGGTTCACCATCAAGAATAGTAACTCGCCTCCAATATCCATACATACTGCTCTAGATAAAAAAAATCCAGATCCATTTTCATCTTGCAATAAATTTATGACTATCCATCCATACTTTTATTCATCAATATTTCCAATGAGTGAAAATAATCCAAAATTGCCAGTTTCAATGGGACCTATATGTGTAAAGAACTTTTTAAATGGATTTACTATAAAGTAATCTGTATACCCATGCATTGGAGTAGGTACATAAAGCATAACCATGGAGTGGACTGTACATTCAATTCAGAATGGTTTGTTTGGAAAAGGCACAACCAAATGACATGTGTGTAATATATGATTAATATAATTATATAAAATACGATCTTCTTCTATATCCCATATTCGAAGTAGGAATCCACTTTATTCTATGTGGTTAAATCACCAAGTTTCCATAAATGATTTTATGATTTTCTGTGTATGATTTTATTGCAATTTGTAGAAATTAAACGAAATTGAATTAAAGTTGATAATGAAAACCATAAAAATATAATTTTCAATATCTCCATTGGTAAAAACCTCCATATGAGAGGATCCATATTGAATTCACTAGCAATTTCATAAAAGAATATAATTATTAATAAAAACACATAACATTTAATGAATTGAAGATTAAGTTAGAATAAAAAATATTTTTACTATGTATAAGTTAATTGTTGCAAACAAATATCTTAGAATTGCATTTTTTGAGAGGTATTTGAGAAATGCATTATATTGGGAGTTAAAAAGTCTTCAAACACTAGATTTAAAATTTATAATCACGATTACACTATTTCGATGGGTAAAGAGTACTCTAAGAGAACTTTCTAGATTTATAAAAACATAATATAAAATAATTACAAATTCTTTTATTGAATGGTATGAATAGTGGGTCCAAGTATCCTATTTTTTCTTGGCATAACACAACGATTTTTTTTTTCTCTATTTTTAATATCTTTAGCACTTTTAT
>SNQJ01S0075417.1:28511-55504 GCA_010110895.2 Picea sitchensis
GTATCATGTGTGTCAAACGGAGATAGTATGCCAAAGTTACGACCCCGAGAAATTGATGTACCAATTTACCCCAATGGGGCCCATATTCTGGCGTTTCATCTCCTAGGGTTAGATTTTTGGATGTTTAGGGTTTTCCATTGTTTCTCAGTAATATATAGGTCTTCGAGCCTCATTGTAACAAGCAGTTCAGAGGCCAGTAGCCGCCACATCTCTTCTCAAAGATAAGCTACCAGCGCCCTAGCTAGCTTATTTTCCATTCTGTCTGTAAGCATTTTCTAGTCATTTGTTATTAATGAAATGCAGTCTTATTTCCATTGCATCTCTGTGTTTATGTGTATTTCTGTATTTCATTGTGTTCCTACATAAATCCGGATCAAGAACCTAAATGCAGTCGCACCAGCTCTCCTGAACATTGAATGTCTCTCATCCCACGAGGCTGTGAGGAGAGGGTGGCAGCATGGGAATTTAACAATATAATGTGCATCAGATTCAGTTGTCACCCCATTTGGGGGATGAAAATCTCCGTGTTCAATATCCAAGCATTGTAGTAGCAGTGGGGGTGTTGGGAGAATTCATCCATCGATTAGGATATTCTGCTCTGTAGAGGAGACACCCTCATTGGTTAGTTTGTCTGCAACCTTGTTGGAATATCGGTGCACATGAGAGGGGATGAGAGTGAGGGAGGGTCTCAGGATAGTAATGAACATGTCGAGCAAGCTAAGGAGCCTCCAACTTGGGGAAAATTTTGCAGGATTGGATCCATTGATGATTTTTGATGCTAGTGAAATAATCACTTGGAAGTCCCCTTCAACAATTAGCTGGTTTATGTTTTGACTAGTGGAAAGTTGAATTTATTTGATTAAACTCCATACTTACGCAAAGTTATATGTATCTTGGCCCAAGTGACTAACCATTATGTGGATAATTTTCCCTGTGTAATCTTGGAGAACGACACCATATTTTGTCGGACGAGGGTTACCCTTAGAGGCACCATCAAAATTGATTTTGACAAATCTTGGAGGGGGGTGAAGCCAGGAGGTAGGGCTACGGGTTGGAGAAGCAATACGAAGAGGAGTGTGGATATGATTGCAAAGGAGATTTAACTTCTAGTTTGAGAGAATTAATCTCTTCTGGGGATTGCATTGAAGATCCTCTTAGGACCATTGAGTGGCTCTGATGGTTTCCTGTATACGACCCAAAATTCTTGACCCTATGCTTGATAGGGAAGAGGATTGGGAGTGGAAGATATGTTTATTTCATTATTTCCATATATTCCAAATGGTATTTTCTAAATTCGATCCAGGATCGGATTTTGGTACACATTAGTTCCCCAATTTTCTATGTTGTTGATAATATTGTCTCTAGCTCTGTTGGACTTCTGCATGATCGGGAAACTTGATCTTAGACTTCCCCACTAAGAGGGAATTGATTGAAAATATGTTCCATAGTTTCCTCCTATTGCTGACAAAGGTGGAATATCGATGGTCCAATGAATCCTATTTTCCTGAGATTATCCCATGTGAGGATTCTATTTTGAACCATGAGCTAGAGAAAAGTTGAAAATTTTGGCCAAAGTTAATATTTCTAGATGATGTTCCAGATGTGCTCTTTTGGTTGAGTGTGGAAATTCTTGTGGCGGTAGTAGGATTCTTTCACTGTGAACATACATGTAGGATAATACCTCCACTGAAGAATATCAGAGCCATTTTTTGTACAGATCTTTCTCTGGGAGGAGACGGTGCATCAAGGTTGCATGTCACAATCTTCGAGTAGGTTGAGGTGTTGAGGAAGAGTTTTCTAGTTGGTTCACCAGGGATGATGTTGAGATATGCTTAACCAGAAATCCTCCACTTTTAGTGGATCCAGAAGTTGCACTTGATTATATAGGGGGCGTAATACTTCCAAAGAGTGTAGAGGAGGAAGTTTTTTCCATGAGTCATGCTAGAATAGTGTCGTCTATCCATTTCGGATTTCCTAGAAAGCATTCTTTTGAATGAGAGGGCAATTGCACTAGGAAACATTCCAAATGTTGGAGCTTTAGATCAAATCATCAAATCTTATTAGGAGTTCCTCATTGGTATGAGGTGCATACTTTTTATTCCACATATTAGCCTAGATCTACCTTGGGTTTTAAAGATAGCACCACTAGATTTTGGCTCCCATGATGTTATTAAGCTTGCCAGGATCTCTTAGTCCGAGTCCTCCAATGGATTTTGGTCGACATAATTTTTCCCATCCAGCTAGAGGAAAATTTTTATCGGGGTTATGACCATTCCAAAGTAAGTTCTGTTGCAAGTTTCTTATGGTTTTTAGGACTGATTGCGGGGCTTCCAAAGCTGTGAAAAGGTAGGATGGGAGAGTTTGAAGAAAGCATTTAAGAAGGACTAATATGGCGGCTAGATTGAGGGATATGAAGGTCCAATTTCTCAAATTATTGGAGATTGAGAGGAGGAGTCTATCCCAAGAGATGTTTCATGTTGATGCGTCCTATAGGGGGATCCCAATATAGTTGGATGGAAGGGGTCTCCTGGGAATTCCCAAAAGTCAAGAGATGTGGACTTGAACATCTGGTGGGGTGTTAAAGACAAATATTTGATTTTTTTCAAGGTTAAGGGTGGTACCCGAGGCATCGTAAAAATCATAGAGGATGGAATTGAGCTTGATGGCTTCATGAGTGGTAGGGGTATTTATCAACAAGGTGTCATCCATTCATTGGCTGTGAGAAGAAGTTGGATAAAGGTTGTGAAGAGGAAGTCCATGTATGGAACTATTCTCTACGGAGGCTTTGATGTACCATCCTAAGCCTTCTGCCATGATGACAAAGAGAAAGGGAGATAAAGAGTCCCCTTGACGTATACCTCTGGTGGGAGAGAAGGGTTGGGAGGGCACACCATTAACAAAAATAGAGAAGAAGGCGGAGGTAGTGAGTTTAATAATCCATTTTATTCAATCCTTATCGAAGACAAAGGTTGCAAGAAGGGAGTTCATGTACTGCCAACTGAGTCGATCAAAACAATTTCAGCCAATTTGTTGTCAGGGAACTCATTCAATCCGTTACATAAATCCTCTACTATTGTAGGTATCCCATATTCTATATTTTGTTTTACAAACACAACTGTTATACCTTGTCTTCGATTCCTCGTTATCATATTCACAATAAAATAATGAAATATTGGATTTATACCAAATATTTGATCATGATACCTAAGTAAGTGTAATGCATATTCATGTAATCAAACTGTGACAAGACGTGGTTGCAACCAATAAGTATTTCCCATTGGGAAAAATGTTGGAAAATCCATGTCAAACAATCCTTCTATGTTATATTCATTAATTGGTGACAAGCCTGGCCATTCCATTTGCAGATCAAATAAATATTATAATTTTGAAAAAAAAAATCTAATTTCTTCCAATTATCGTCCTGCATTTGGTAATCTCATTGTAAAGGAGGAAGGATGAGATTTCAATTGATCTTGTTGAATTTGTTCAATTACTGCATTGTTTTATCTTGATTCATCTATGTCTGAGTTGATATAGTGTAGTCTATCGGAGATATTTGTTGCTTCATGTGGAAGAGATATGATAGAGTCCATATCTATTTCAACATATTTAAAATATTTTTCCATTTCAATTTTGTAATGCAATGCATTCATTACACATGATCTACTAACAATATAGTCATAGTGTTTTGATTGAATTTCTTTTCTCCTTAGAATTAAAATGTCAATATCTTCAATCTGACAGGGAAGCCTTTTAACGATAGAATTCATGCAAGAAGTTGATTGTGTGACTGCTATATTTATATTTTCCACTGCGTGAATGTGCCACTTGTAATATTGGATTCACTCGTGTTATTAACATTTCTTCAACTTGTTTTAACCCTGACAGAACCTGGGGTTGTTCACCGGGATCCATTTTGTTCCATTGAAAAAAATGATGAGATCCTTGTTCATTTTTGCATCTTTGACAAACAGGTCCTTCAACTCCTTTACAAAAATTCATACCAGGGTATTATTCTTGACATATATGGCACAATTTCACAATTGATAACTTATCTATCTAGTTATGAAACTTTTTATGTAAATTTGTTAATCTCTTAAATAATGTACTTATATCGTTTGACTCTTCCATATTGAATGAAAGCCTTCAAAGACATATGTGTTTATTTGATGATGAAGGATTGTGAGATGAGGCACACGATATTTTTCTGTTTTTATCTTCAAAATGCATTTTCATATTTTGGTTTCATTGAATCTCATTTTATGAAAACATGGGTTCTGGAAATTCATTATGAATTTTCTTATCAACATCGTTATTGAATTGGTTCAAATACATTGTCTGTATTGTTTCATTTTGAGATATTGAAATGTTTTGAAGATTGCTTGGTAACAGAATGTTGAGGAAAGAATTATTTTGAATTCTTGATGGTAGATGCACCTATGTAGTAATATCCTATATGCAAAATATTCTTGTCTTAGAAATAAAATAAATTATACATCATAGGGCAAAATAAAAAATACAAAAAGAATCCATTGAATTTATTTGTGAAAACAAATTGATCGTAAACTTTGTAGTTCCAAGAGAAATAGTTATTTTCTCATCATAACTTCCTCTACAGACAACATTATTTTCCTGAAATCTATTTGTTTTATTAACTACTAGTACAATATTTCCTTGAATGAGCGGTTGATTTGTAGAAAAGATTTGAATATGGTCCTGAAAATTCATATCATATAAGTTAAAATAGAGGGGAAAAATATTTATATTAAATTTAATTGATATAAGAGATTGTTAATTGAAAAATGTATTATTGAATATTTGTTCTATAGCTTTGACCTAACAACTTTTGTACATATACTATTGAAAATGTTCAATGCGTTTCGACCTTCATCATTTATTCTGATTATATTGGTATGTTCACTCTTCCACTCGTAGAAGCATCATGAATAAAAGTAGATGAAATATTTTGTATGGATGATTTTGGATTACAATATTTCACTATAAAATCTTCGCCCATTGTATTTTCATTGTTAATTATATGTATTTCATTCAAAACATCTGTTCTTTTCATGATACGAAGAAATCTTTGGAAATTGTTGTGTCCTTGATATTGAGAATCAATAACATCTTTGGATAATTGACATTTTTTCCTTCTCTTCTTTTTATTGATGTATTTATTTTTATGTTTATAATTTAAACGACATTTCATATTCATCTCTTTTTTTCTTTTTTGGTATATTCTCCGCCCTTATTCGTTTATTGTTTCAGAAGATAATTCTGATGGATTTTTCTTCTGAGTATTGGAATATGTAGTATCAGATGCCATATCTACAAAAATAAGGATAATGATAATTTAAAACATTGTCAAATAACAATGTAAAGTGTAAACAAAATGATATTTTTGAATGACATAATCAAGCATTTCATCATTGTTAATGGGAATATAAGAAAAATTATTATATTTAATTATTAAATATAGCATGTAATAACATTAATCATTAAATACTGTATGTAATGACATAGAAGAGTATGATTAATTTTTTCATAAGAATAGCATAAAAAATAAATGTTTCAAAAATATTTACAGTTATCTAATAGAACATAACAACAACTTATTAAATACTTTCAACTTATTGAAATGTTTTTTTTTAATTACAAGATATGGGTATGACATGTTATAATAATAGTAGGAATTAAAACTGTGGATGTACAACAAAACGAGAAATTGAATTGAAAGTTCAATTATCTTTTTTTTTAATAGTAACAATTGGTACATCATCAATTGATTCTATATTTAGAGAAACTAGGTATATAGTAGTGTTGTGAATCTGTTAAAAAATATCCTAAACAATTGGGTTGTATATTGTTGAACAAATTCATTTTATTACTTGTTTTTTTGCTACATTACCACATATCGAATTTCTCAAGTCATAAAAGATGAACTAAAAAGAATTTTTTTTACACATGATTATGATGCTATCAATGGAAAAAACTATGAAATACTTAGGGTATTTTTTTTTATTAACATCCAATGTTAAGTTGGATGTCATATTCCATATGAAACCATCTCTGTATTCAAAGTATTTTTTTGATATATTAGGAGACAATGGTGGAACACGTTCACTTTTGATATCTTGTAATAACCATATTGTATTGACACCATCATTCATTAAACATATAAGTTGATTTTCAAGGACTGCCAAGCATATTGACCTTGTAATACGTGATTGCCGAATAAAATGTAAGTCCTGTTTATTCTTTTGAATATTTATCCAATACAATTGGTATGAATAAATATGGGAGTCTCCATAAATGATATGAACATGTATCCAATATATGATCCCATTGTGGAAAATTGGATTTTTTTGAAGGAAATGGTTCACCATCAAAAACATATGTTTTTTTCCAATGTCCGTGAAGACTTTTATACATAAAATAATTTGACATTCTTATGACATGGACTTGCTGAACACAATTATCCATTCATTTGTCTATTGCTGGATATATTTGAAAACTATAAAAAAAAACTCCAATAACCGATATTGACACATCTTAAAAGGGTAGAAATTTTTGTGAAAAGGATTCACAAAAAAGTTGTTATGTCTTCTAAAAATTTTTGTAGGTAAAGAAAATAAAAGAATGGAACTATATGCAGATTCAATTTTATGTGTTCTACTTCAGAATGGCATAGAAAAGAGTGTAACTTTCCTTCTTCATTTATATAAGTAGCATGGAAATGCTTTCGACAATCACTGTTATAGTTAATCAAAATTCTGTATTCTTTTAATCCATATTGTTTCCATCTTGTGAGGAAATGTTTATGTAGTAGAAATTCATTTCATTCTTTGCAAACTCTTCTCAAGCAGATAATAACATATAAAGGAATCCATAGAAATATGATTTCTAAAATATCTATTGGTATTTGACTCCATATGCGATGTTTCATCTTCATTTCACTAATATTTGAAAAACAATAAATAAATTGGAAATAAAAATATCAATGGAATTGTTAAAATTAATAAACTAAATTTAAAAATTAGAATATATGATGTTATATATAATAGAAAATTTCAGGGAAAAAATGTTCATAAAATGAATAAAAATACTAAGTTATTATAATAAGAGAATATGTTTTCCAAAAATGAATACACATCAATTGTAACAAAAAATACACAAAAATATATAAATGTTTTTCACATACTGCTATAAGTCATAAAATTTCTTGATTGTGACATGTTCGGTAAAGGCAAAAGATCATGGATTGAATCCATGTTTGATGCAAGCGAGAAAAAATTATTATTCATAATTATGTTTGTACATTGATTATCTCTTGGCATGGGAATGTGATTATCTCCAAACATAGATAAATGATATAATCCTATATGAGTCATTCTTCCTTTGTTCAGATTGTAATAAACGTTTGGAATTTGAGCATACTTGCACATGATTATAATACTTTCAAAAGCTCGAAATGGAAGATATTCATGACATTCCATGTTTATTTTGGTTGTCATTTCTTGTAACAATATCCATCTTAAGCCTCTTCCATTCTCAATTTATCCTTCTTTTTTATTCCTTTGACATGGACTATGTTTAAAATCTTTTATTTCATCAACGCACCAAATAGATATAGATCCATCATTAACAATACATATCAACATTTTTTAATGTATTGTTAGACACACAGATCACTTACTATGTCTTGCATGGATGAAATTAATACCCCATTTATTATTCTTTATATCTAATGAATTCATTCTATATGCATATAAAGCATCCTCTTCATATATTATTTGCATATTTACCCAATATAATTTTCCTTTAAAAACCATTGTATCTTTTGGAGGTATTGGTTCACCATCAAGAGTAGTAACTCGCCTCCAATATCCATACATACTGCTCTAGATAAAAAAATCCAGGTTCATTTCCATCTTGCAATAAATTTATGACTATCCATCCATACTTTTATTCATCAATATTTCCAATGAGTGAAAAGAATCCAAAATTGTTAGTTTCAATGGGACCTATATGTGTAAAGAACTTTTTAAATGGATTTACTATAAAGTAATCTGTATACCCAGGCATTGGAGTAGGTACAGAAAGCATAACCATGGAGTGGACTGTACATTCAATTCAGTATGGTTTGTTTGGAAAAGGCACAGTCAAATGACATGTGTGTAATATATGATTAATATAATTATATAAAATACGATCTTCTTCTATATTCCATATTCGAAGTAGGAATCCACTTTATTCTATGTGGTTAAGTCCCCAAGCTTCCATAAATGATTTTCTGCATATGATTTTATTGCAATTTGTAGAAATTGAACGAAATTGAATTAAAATTGATAATGAAAACCATAAAAATATAATTTCCAATATCTCTTTTGGTAAAAACCTCCATATGAGAGGATCCATACTGAATTCACTAGCAATTTCATAAAAGAATATAATTATTAATAAAAACACATAAAATTTAAAGAATTGAAGATTAAGTTAGAATAAAAAATATTTTTACTATGTATAAGTTAATTGTTGCAAACAAATATCTTAGAATTGATTTTTTGAGAGGTATTTGAGAAATGCATTATATTGGAAGTTAAAAAGTCTTCAAACACTAGATTTAAAATTTATAATCGCGATTACACTATTTTGATGGGTAAAGAGTACTCTAAGAGAAATTTCTAGATTTATAAAAACATAATATAAAATAATTACAATTCTTTTATTGAATGGTATGAATAGTGGGTCCAAGTATCCTATTTTTTCTTGGCATAACACAATGATTTTTTTTCTCTATTTTTAATATCTTTATCACTTTTATCACCATCAACATGAATTCCATTTTTCACCAATATATATTTTGGTTCATATTTGATGTCATCTTCTAAATTGTCGTATACTATACAAAATCCAAAATATCTTTGTCCATAAGTATGGAACCCAAACACACATATTTTTTTTTATCATCAATTTTAAATGTTTTAGCTCTCTCTTTTCTCAGTTCTGGATTTGAAATATTTCCTTGTTGTGGGTGGAGAACGTTGATTTGACACCTCCTTCTCAATCGTGGTTCATCGATGAGATGTTCAATACAAACATTGGGTTGATATTTTGAGAGGTCCATTTATACTATGGTTCTTTGAAAAAAAAAATATATTAAAAAAAAAAGGTATTTTAAACAAAAATAAATTTTCAATCATATTGTATATGGAGCATAATCTAAAATATATCGAGATACAAAATTAGTATAGAATGTAATGTTAGTTATATATATGTTTAATAAGGTTGGATATTAGTACTATTTCTATTTTGAGGGTGTTTTTTTTTTATCTTTGATTTTTGCTTTATCAGTCTAACATCCAACGAGGGATGTAGGGGTCTCCATAAAGAGAAAATGCAACAGAGAGAAATAACTTCAAGATGAAGTTTAGGAAAAAAACGCATAAAAGAAAGACCTTGATTAATGGCTTCGAGCTCTGAAAGCAAGAAGTAAAAAATGAAATACAGATGGAAACCATTAGAGAAAGGCATGGATTAATGAAAACAATTAGTCTACCATATTATAACAGATTAGATATTAATATTTCCATATCAACTTTCAAAGATTTTATCGGTTCATAAACTTGATGAGATTAAAAATATGAAAAATTCACAGAAAACAAAAAGTTAAGAATGCTTATCAACGTAATATTAATGCTAATGTGAAGAACATATTCACAGTACTTCATGTAGAGCATGAAAGGGAGGTGACTTACGCACCTTTGTGATTAATTCAATTCTTTCTTATGATCCATAATCGTGTCGAAGGGAGAATAATAATAATAATAATAATAATATATGTTTAAGGTCACGGCCAAGCCACACCAAATTGTTGTATGAGACCCCCTTGTTTGTGGGACAAGGAACCCCCCTCTGCGAGCGATTTGACTGGTAAAGTCTATGGAGGTATACATACCCTACCCCCCTTTGGATTTGAACTTGTGACCTCTTAAGAGGAAACACATGTTCTTAACCATCCATTTATGTTTGAATGAGCTCGAATATGAGACTTGTCGAGTTATTTGTATTGAGCTTTGGTTGTGGCGATAATGCAAATTATTTCTCGACGTTCGTTTATTCGTTGACCAAGAGGAAAAAATACTTCTTTTGGTATCCCAATTGGAAACTGGAGTCCAAACATGATTGAAAGGGACATTTGCCACTTATAAATGAAAATTCAAATGCCAAATGGAGAGCTTAAAATGTTTAGTTTTGTCCTTCTACCTTGTCATGCTAATTTCAAAAACCTTCAATGAATGCAAGTATGGAAATAAGGTTTATTAGAAGACATACACAGTTTTTGGTGCTTGTGTGGTATTTCAGAAATTACTTCGAAAAGAGAAAAAACAATGGAGTTAGGTTTTCTAAGTTAACAAGTGTGTTCCCAGTGTATGTGTTCTTGTTATATATTTTAGGTGTGATAATATTTTCAAATTAAAAGCTGAGTAGTGTTAGAATACAACAGGAGGAAATGAATGATCTATTTAAAAAATAAAATAAAATAAAATTAATATGAATAAAAAATAAAATGATTTACGACAATAATTAAAATAATATTTTTTTTAAGGAAAAAAGTTGGTAATTTTATTACATATTGAAAAAAATTACATTTGTAGATGTTAAGGGGCATTAGGGAGGTTGTAAAGATGTCAAAAAGGATTTTTTGGAGCGTTAGAAAAACAAGTACAAAGATGTCTGGCATTCAATGTATCGTATGAGAATGACCAACTTCAGAGTAGAAACTACTATATACAACCCGAGGGGTAAAATTTAAATATAGGTGGGCATTTTTTTTTTAAAGGCTTGAGAACTTTTCGAATACTCTGATGAAACATAGTTTAACATCCATATTCAAAACATATTAAAAAAGAGATGGATTTCACTATAAAAAATGAGGTTGAAGACTTTTAAGGAAACGTTTTTATATCCAAATTTAGAACGCAAGGTCTAGAAGATATTCCTTGAGAGTGTCTAGGCTCTTTTCTCGTTTTTTCTAGGCTCCACTAGCCATTTCCAATCCATCTTTGGAGAGTCTATATTATCCTTAGTTTTTCTACTTGTGTACATGAGAGTAATCTATGTGTGTGAAGGAATTGGAGTCTTAGAATCGCAAAATAAATTGGCCAAATAGTGTAATTGTGCAGTTTGATTTTTCCAGCCATCCAATTTATCACAATTTCTGAGTCTCCATAAATATGCAGATGGGAAATTCGTTTTTAATTTTATGAGAAGGAGGGTTGTTCTTAAATCCATTAGTTCATTGAGGTTGTTTGTTGCAGTGCCTAGACCAGTTGAAAACAAAAAGGAGGAAAATTATGGTGTGTGAATGATATCTACTACTCCTCCACGAGAGGGTTTTCCTTGAGATGCACCATCAAAAAAATCCCATGCGTGATCTGTCAGAATAGGGGTTCTAGGTTTGGGGAGGTTTGGTGAATGGTTGGGGGGTTGCAAGGGGATGAATTGATAGACAAATATTTCCATTCCATTGAGGTCAGAGGACACCACATTTTGTGTTTCCTACATAGAGAAACTAGAATCCGGTTACCATGTATGGAAATGGCATGGCCACATTACACTATATGATGAAGACAAGGGTTTACACCTCAAGTACTTCTACAAAACTTATTTGCAGAGCCTTGATTCAATATATGAAAATGTTATGCGTGAAATTACAATATTTAAAAATAAAGAATTATGTATTGTGGATCAAACAACATTCCTGGAGCCAAATGAATTTTCACTCCATAGATTAACAATGGTAGGAACCCAAAATATGTTGGAATCCTTCAACTATGAGGAGCTTATGGAGATTGTGCGAGAAGCATGGGGTAGCTCTCCACTAGGTTTCAAATGTCTCGGCTCTCTAAGTGTTTTCTTTTAATTTTTATGACAAGTGTTTGACAAAATCCATATATGTCAAGTTTTTGTATGCATGTAAAGTGTTTGCCAAAATGCTTGCATGTCAAATGTTAGAATAAATCCTAGTTTGACAATATTTAGTTGTAAATTCTCATATCAATACATAATTTCATATTGTGATAAAATCTCTTTATGGGAAAACTTTATGCATCTAGGTTACTTATAACAATTATGTGGTCCCTCGGATGGGGTGACTCATGTCAAGAACATGAAGCGGTAAGGGATATGTACCTAGAAGCTCAATGAGACAACAATGCTATTTGGAATGATGGAAAGGATAGGTTGGGAATCCGAAAGGTTCTTATTTCAATCACCGATGGGTTGGGGAATTCAAATTGGGATTGTAGAACGTCGTTTCGAGGGGGCCAACTTTGAAATATTATCATGAGGAAAGTAAAAGTGATTAACCATATAGGACAGATGGTGATGCAAGAGCATCCCCAACAAAGCAGAAGCGGGAGATAGTTGGGCACATTAGCGCATGTTTTGAAATTTTTTGAATTTCAAAGACCGATGTATTAATGTAATATCTAACAAATCTTTTTGAGTTATGAACATATTTAATGATAGGAGGCTGAGCCATCACGTAATATCGGTGGGGAATGTATTTTGTTTTATGAGACAGATCACAGTACAAATATGGAGCTTGCACTATTATCTGTCTAACTCGATATTTATTGTAATAAATGATAAGTAGTTGATAGCATTTAATTCTGATAGGATAGCATAGAGTAGTTGGAGGGAAGAACTCAAGAGAGTCCCTGTGTATACCTCTTTGTATTGTTGTCGAGGAGAGGTTGTTGAATCTAATGTGTAGATTGTTGTTGTAAGTCAAGAGTTAATAGATATACTATATGAATGTATGTAAGTTTCAGTTCAATGACTATAGAAGAGGAAGGTTGTCCCAATGAAGGTTGTTATGTGTCTTTCTGAATGAATGGTAGACTTTCTATTTAATTTCAATTCTATGTTAATTCTTGTTCTTGTATCCATGACCGCATTTGCATTGTTGAATGTATGAGTCATTTTGAAGAGTAACTAAGTTTCAATTGTTTCTCTTCATTGAGAAAGTGCAAGGTGTGCATAGTGTCTACAATGAGTGTGTGACCGAGTCTGTTTCCATTTGAATCTCATAAGAAATAACACAAAGTTGAATGTGTGCAAGGAGTGCATTGAAGTCCGCAAGGAGTGTGTGATGGAGTTTTCAGATTTGAAAGCTCAGGAGAAGTAGCGTGATTTTAATCGCGAGAGACAAAAGCAGTTGGAGAACAGTTGCAAGGAGTGTAAAGTCATCCACAGGGGAGTCGATTGTGGAAGAGGATCTGTTGCAAGGTGTGTACAGATAAATATTTCGACTAAGTGTCAAAGAGTGTGTTCAGAGGAATGAGAGAAGGTAGAAGAAGCAAAGATCAGGAGGGAGAGCGGTGGAAATTATTCAAGCAAAGAAGTCCCCAGAGTCTTCACTAAAATTAGTGGACAAGATTCGTTCTCGGGGGAGGTGAACGATTCCAGACCGTCAGATCTGGGAAAGTTACATGGAGGATAGTTGTAAGGTGTTTTCAACACTTCGGAGTTCAGAATGTTGGAAGGCTCAATGAAAGAGATGTCGTGAAGTTCAAAGTCACGAACAGATCTGAGTCGTTGATCGCAAATGGAGCACGTGGCAATGGATTAAGGACTTAGAGAGTCGAAAGTTCAGAAGTTCTAAGGCGAGAAACAGAGAGTTTCTCAAAATCGTGAAACCTGAACCATAGTGGAGCCAACAATCCCAAAGAGACATGCGGTGGAAGCTCGAAGACTTAGAGAAGCACGTTTCGGGAAACGTTGAAGGAAGAGCTTGGGATATCCCCAAATCCTGAATCGTAAAGAGATAGATCCACGGTTACAGTCATGGTAACTAGGAGATAAAAAAGGGGGACCCAAAGAGTCACTTAGACTCAGTATTTTGAATTATCCTAGACCGGGAGGTTGAGAATCCTATTGGAGGGAAGACAGTCTATGCCAGAGTGGTATCAGAGCAAGTGTAGGATTGATTTCTATAGAAAGAGGCATAGGTTGATATCGACAAGGGGTATCAGAAGCATCAACACAATGCCTCCTAGAAGATGTGTTGAGCCACCCGTAGCCAAAAGAGATATGGAAAGGGAAATGAGAGAATTATGTGCAAGGTTGGATGCCATGGAGACAACACAAAGGAGAGCGCCTGATGTTTGAGACGTCAACGAGGAATAAAATGAAGAAGTATAAGTCAAAGAAGTTATAGCTGAGGATGTTGTGGAAGAACGCTTGCTGAAGGAAGTTGTCAAATTGGGGGCTAGAGAGAAGATTGACATTCCTATGTATGAAGGAAATTTAGACACAGAATAATTGTTTGATTGGATACGAGAAATGGACAAGTATTTCGAATATGAGGATGTCGAAGAGGATAAAAATATAATACATTATCTCACTAGGTTGAAAGGACATGCAACACTGTGGTGGGATGAACTGCAGGCCGACATGAGGAAGAAATGAAAACAACAGATTAAAAGTTTGGATTGAATGGTAGCCAAGTTAAAGGCGAAATTCATGCCCAAGGATTACCAGATAAATATGTTTAGGAGGATGGAAAACCTGAGATAGAGAGGATTGACTGTGAAGGAGTACACATAGGAGTTCTACAAATTGAACATTAGATCTGTATAGAGAGAGAGAGATGAAGAGAAAGTTGATAGATATATCAATGGCCTAAGATATGATATCTAGGACAAAATTAGTATGGAAATAGTCAAGACAGTAGAGGATGTGTATCAAATTGCGCTAAAAGAAGAAGAGAAATTGACTAGGAAGCAGAGTCAACAAAAGAGAGGCTGAAGCTTGAACAGAGGAAAAGGCATTTCCCAGGATAAAGCACAGAAGCCCAAGGATGAGGCAGAGAAACCACATAGTCACTCTGAGAGAGGAGGAAGCTCCTGAGGAAGATAGAGTGGTGGTAAAAACTCTTTTCCCGGAGGAAGAGGAAGAGGCAGAGGAGGGGAAGTAAGATGTTATGCCTATGGGAAAAAAAGACACATGTGTTGGGATTGTCCCAAGAGGAAGAAATGAGGTGAAGATCACATTTCAGAAGTGTAGAAATGAGATGTTGGGGAAGAAGGTGCAAAAGATGGAAAATCCTTGATGATGAAGAAGGTTATTTTGAAGCAAGAGTCAGAGACCGAAAAACCATCACAAAGGAACAATTTGTTTAGGACAACTTGCAAAATGAAGGACAGGGTTTGCAAGGTGATAATTGATAGTGAGAGCACTGACAACTAAGTATCCATGGAGATGGTGGGGAAGATAGAGATGGAGAAGACTGCACATCCAACACCATATAAGGTCTCATGGTTACAGAAAGGTCATTAGGTAACAACCACTCAATAATTCCTAGTTGAATTTAAAATAGGAGGATATAGAGATGAGATTCCGTGTGATGTGTTTCCCATGGATTTATGTCATGTTTTGTTGGGAAGACCATGGTAGTATGACATGAATGTCATTCATGATGGGAGGAGGAATAATTACACCTTAGAGAAGAATGGTAGGATTCACATGTTTTTTCCAATTGAAGAAAAGAAGGTGAAGGATAAAGCTAACACGAGCATACTTCTCATGAGTGGGAAGGAACTCCTGGACGAGGTAAAGAAGGACCAAGAGATGAAATTTTCTATAGTGAGGAAGCTGAGGGTTATCCTTACCAGTACTTCGATGGAATATTTACTTGAGGAAGTTCAGGAATTGTTAGAGAAATTTGCTGACATTGTAGTGGATGAGTTTCCAAACTCACTACCACTTATCAGAAGTATCAGCCATTACATTGACTTGATACCAAGAGAAAGCCTACCGAATAAAGCAACGTACAGGTTGAAACTTCAGGAGAATAAGGAGGTGAAGAGACAGGTTCAGGATCTATTAGGAAACGTTTTGGTTAGAGAAATATTGAGTCCATGTGCAGTGCCAACTATATTAAGTCCAAAAAAGGATGGAGGATGGAGAATGTGTATGGAATCGAGGGCCATAAACAAGATCACCATTAGATACAAATTTCCATTACCAAGGATGGATGAGTTGATGGATTGCATGAGTGGGGATAACTATTTTTTAAAGATAGATTTGAAAAGTGGATATCACCAGATAAGGATGAGAGAAGATGATGAGTGGAAAAAAACATTCAAAACAAATGAGGGGTTGTATGAATGGATTGTTATGTCATTTGGCTTAACGAATGCCCCGATTACTTTTATGAGGCTGATGAATGAAGTGTTAAAGATTTCATTAGTAAGTTCGTGATTGTATGTCTGGATGATATACTGGTCTTTAGCAAGACTAAGGAGGAGAATTTGAGACATTTGACATTGGTGATGAGGATGTTGCAGCAAGAGAAGTTGTTGATTAATCTGAAAAAGTCCTCTTTCATGAAGATATAACTCATATATTTGGGTTTTGTGATTTATTCAAACGAATTGAAGATGGATCCCAAAAAGGTGAAAGTGATTAGAGAATGGCCTACACTAAATAATATCTTTGAGGTAAGAAGCTT
This sequence comes from Picea sitchensis, assembly GCA_010110895.2. Classification (NCBI taxonomy): domain Eukaryota; kingdom Viridiplantae; phylum Streptophyta; class Pinopsida; order Pinales; family Pinaceae; genus Picea; species Picea sitchensis. Next base: position 45,034 of record SNQJ01S0075417.1, read on the forward strand.
CCATGGATTAGAAAGTTTCTATCGGAAGTTCATCATAAATTTTAGCGGCATTAGTGCTCAAATGATGGATACAGTGAAGAAAAAAAAAAGTGCTTCAAGTGAACAAAAGAGGCTGAGAGGAGATTCAACATATTGAAGGAGAAAATAACAGAACAACCGATTCTGTTATTACCATATTTCAGAAAGACATTTCAAGTAAGATGTGATGTGAGTGGAGTTGTGATTGGAGCGGTCTTAAGTCAAGATAACTGACCTGTTGCATATTTTAGTGAGAAGATGAATGAAGATAAAAATAAGTACTCCACATATGACAAAGAGTTCTATGTCATAATTCAAGCCTTGAAGAAATGGAGGCACTATCTTGTACTGAAGGAGTTTGTTTTGTATAGTGATAATCAAGCTTTGCAATTCATAACTAGACAGGAGAAGTTAAACCAGAGACATGCCAAATGGATAGAGTTTACGAAAAATTTCACTTTTGTCATTATACATATTTTTGGAAATGCTAGCAAGGTTTTTGATGCATTGAGGAGGAGAATTTTGATTCTGAAAGAATTTCAAGTCAAGACCTTGGGGTTTGACCACCTTAAGTAAATGTACCACAGTGATCTAGATTTTGGAGAGGCATATGAAGCGTGTGTGAATCCTATTCTTAGAGACAGAAGCCAATGGGTTGGATATCTGATTCAGTATGGGTTTTTGTTCAAAGGGTGTCAGTTGTGCATACCAAGATGCTCAATGAGGGAGAATTTGCTGAAGGAAAATCATAGTGGAGGTCTAGCCAGACATTTCGGCCATGAAATTTTTTTTTCCTAATTAAACGATTCATATCATTGGCCAGGTATGAGAGTAGAGGTGAAGATATTTGTGAACAATTGTAATATTTGTCAATATTCTAAGGGGAATAAGCAGAACACTGGGTTGTATCATCCATTGCCTATTCCATAAAGGCCTTTGGATGCAATAAGCATGGATTTGATGTTGGTATTTACAAGGACACAAAGAGGAAGTGATTCCATATTTGTGGTGGTGGAAATATTTTCGAAGATGGCACAATTTATCCCATGCCAGAAGCTAATGATGCAACACATGTTGCGAATTGTTTTTCCAGAGAAGTTGTGAGACTCCATGGATTTCCTAGAAGTATAGTTTTAGACATGGATACTAAATTTGTTGGTCATTTCTGGAGGACGTTGTGGAAAAATTTGGGGATAGAGATATCTTTTAGTTCTTCATATCATCCACAACCAGATGGATAGACTGAAGTGTTGAATAGAAGCTTAGGAGATTTCGTGAGGAGTTTGGTCACTAAACACCATAGTCAGTGGGATCAGGTCCTAGCAGAAGTCGAGTTTGCATATAATGAATCAATGAACATAAACACTCGGAAAATTCCATTTCAAAATGTGTATGGAATAAATCTAAGAGGAGTGTCAAAGTTGAGATATCTGAAGCAGAGGGAGTTTAGAAGTATTGGAGCCGAAGACTTCATTGCAAATATGAAGGGATTTCACAATCAGATCAAGGAGCAGTTGAAGAAGATCAACAATGAACACAAGTGGAAAGTTGATCAACATATGATAAATCTTGAATTTGAAGTTGGACATCAATTCCTAGCACATCTCAGAAAGGAAATATTCTTGAGGGGAACATACAATAAAATAAATATGAAAAATATAGGGTCGTGTAAAATCCTGAGGAGATTTGGTGAGAATGATTATGAGTTAGAGATGCTAGAAGATGTGGGTATATCACCCATATTCAAAATTGTAGACCTGTATCTGTACAGGGAAAATAAAACCAAAGGGTCAAGAGATCGAGGAGAGATCCAATGGAGAAAGAAAATTCATGTAGCAAAGAAGATGCAGATGGAAAATATCATAGATCAACGAGTTGGTAAGAATACTAGAAGGAAAATGTATTTTGAATATTTGGTGAAGTGGAAATGATGACCAGTAGAAGATGCCAGTTGGGTTGGTGAGGCGGATATCTAGAATCATGGAATATTGGTGGAATATCTCATGGACAGTAGTCCATGAATTTTTTAGCCAAGGGAGTATGATGCAAGAGCATCGCCAACAAAGAACAAGCGAGAGTCAACTAAGCACATTAGCACGTATTTTGAAATGTTTTGAATTTCAAAGACCGAAGTATTAATGTAATATATGACAAATCTTTTTGAGTTATAAACATATTTAATGATCGGAGGTTGAGCCATCATGTAAGATCGGTGGGAAATGTATTTTTTTTTATGAGATGGATCGTAGTATAGATCTAGATCTTGCGCTCTTATCTTTCTGACTCGATATTTATTATAATAAACAATAAGTAGTTGATAGCATTTAATTCCGATAGGATAGCATAGAGTAGTTGGAGGGAAGAACTCAAGAGAGTCCATTTGTATAAAGCTTTGTATTGTTGTCGAGGAGAGGCTATTGAATCTAATGTGTAGATTATTGTTGTAAGTCAAGAGTCAAGAGATATAGAGAAATATTGTATGAATGTATGTAAGTTTCAGTTGAATGAATATAGAAAAGGAATATTGTCCCAATGAAGGTTGTTATGTGTCTGTCATAATGAATGGTAGACTTTCTATTTAATTTCAATTGTCTATTAATTCTTGTTTGTGTATCCATGACTGCATGTGCATTATTGAATGTATGATTCATTGTGAAGAGTAACTAAGTTTCAATTGTTTCTCTTCATTGAGTGAGTGCAAGGCGTGCATAGTGTCTACAAGGAGTGTGTGACCGAGTCTGTTTTGACTCAAAGCTCAAAAGAGATAATGTGAACTTGTATGCATGCAAGGACTTCATTGACGTCCACAAGGAGTGCGTGATAGAATTTTCATATTCGAAATCTCAGGAGTAGCGTGATTTCAGTCATGAGAGACAGAAGCGGTTGGAGAATAGTCACAAGGAGTGTAAATTCATCCACAAGGGAGTCGACTATGGAACAGGATCTGTTGCAAGGTGTGCAAAGATCACGATTTTGACTAAGTGTCAAAGAGTGTGTTCAGAGGAATGAGAGAAGGTATAAGAATAAAATCTCAGGAGGGAGAGCGGTGGAAATTCTTCAAGGAGAGAACTCCTCAGAGTCTTCACTGAAATCAATGGACAAGATTCCTTCCCGGGGGAGGCGAATGATTCCAGACCGTCAGATCTGCGAAAGTTACATGGAGGATAGTTGTGAGGTGTTTTCAACACTTCAGAGTTCAGAATGTTGGAAGGCTCAACGAAAGCAAAGTCGTGAACGGATCCTAGCCGTTGATCGTGAAAGGAGCACATGACAAAGGATTAAGGAATTCGAAAGTCATAAGTTTGGAAGTTCTGAGGTAAGAAGCCGAGAGTTTCATGAAGTCGTTAAACCCAAACCATAGTGGAGCCAACAATCCTGAAGAGACACGCGGTGGAAGCCTGGAGACTCGGATAAGCACGTTTCAGGAAAAGTTGAAGGAAGAGCTTGGGATATCTCCGAAGCCTAAATTGTGAAGGGATAGACCCGCATTTATAGTCGTGGTCACTAGAAGAAAAAAAAAAGGGGGACCCAAAGAGTCGCTTCGACTCAGTATTTTGAACGATCCTATTTTGAACGATCCTAGATCAGGAGGTTGAGAAGCCCTTTGGAGGGAAGGGGGTCTGTGCTAGATGGACTCAAGTGTCATCATGGAGTTGGTACATTGATATATGGAAGGAAGCAACCATTATGGGAAGAGGAGGCTTGTACAAATACAGGAGAGGATTGAGCCAAGAATAATCAATAATCGTTATGCACGATTGTGTGGGAGTACTGTCACAACAGTTGGGATAGAGGTGCACCATCTGATAGAAATTATGAAAGGATTTCAGGAAACGATAGATGAAGAGAGTGAATTTTGTATGTTGAGATGCATATGTATTGAGTAAAAGATAGTTAAACTAAGTGAGGTTGATCGCTTAGGGTGGAGGCGTGATATTGAATCCAAAGGGATCATATACTAGGTCTGGGAAAGAATATTTTTTGAGAAGGTTTTGTGGCCTTTTTTTGTAGACATGAAGGTGTAGGGGAAGATGCAGTGGGTTTTGAAACATTTGGTGGGTAAATGCTTATGGAAGAGCTGACATCAGAAGTCGGCTAGAAATAATGATAGAAACATAAGGGAAATTTGGATAGGGAAGACAAAATATGCTAGGTGTAACAACATTAATAGAAGAGGAGTGCAGGGAAGCATGCAAAAAGGTAATAATTCAGAGGCACCCTCCTCCCAAGGCCCGGTCAATTGAACCAAGGTAGCCTAGATGGTTGGGTCCAGATTCAAATACTTATTCTTAGAGAAGGAGAAACAAATGAAGAGAGATATTGAGGAAGTGATTTGCATCCATCGACATAAAATCTTAGATGAGGCCATTTTCCAAGAATGCAAGGGGGGGAGTGGACGACCCACAATATTCAAGTACTAGGGAAACCAAGTATTTGAAGCTTGCAGAGACTTACTAGATAGTAAAGGATATGGTGGCACATGTAGTGGAGAAATTATGGAAGAAAATGATGCTACGGTGCAGGGGGTCAAGAAGTTGGAGGCAAAATTTGAACTCTTTTTCAAATATCAATTCAGTATCATATTCTGAGTTACTCCGAAGCAACAAAAAAATGAGAATACCAAGAATTTGCCAAGGGGCTTGAGACCTCCTAGTTCATGAGATCTCCCGATTTCAATCACAAAAGTGGAGGAAACAAGCGAGGTGGGGGGAATTCCAAGTTGGTGAACCTTCAAGGGACTCCATAGAAATCTTGAGTTTGATGAGTAGGGCCTTTCTTTCATTCCTTTTTGTTCTGTTAATATAGACATAGGAAGAAATTAGTTGGATACGATCTCAATTTATAGTATGATAGAATTATCTAGTTTGATGCTTGTTGGATACTCTATTTTGAATATTGTTCTTAAACTCTGGCGTGAAATACTTTGGGACATATATTCTCAAGGAGGGTTCAAGTTTCCTTTTTCGTAGACCCTCAATGAGATGACTATATTTTTATTGTTTATACAGATAAATATAAATATATTTTTTAGATTAAAAAAAAACAATTGGTGGAATGAAAACAAAATTGGAGTATAGTTTATAGATTCTTGTTTTTTAGAAGTGCATTCTTTATGAGGGTAAACAATAAGAGGATCTCTATCACAACTAGTTGATTATCATATTTGCAAATATCATATCTTGGAATTGTAGTTACATGGTTGAGTGGTGGTTTTGACAGGTTCAACTTCACCTGGCAACAACAAGGGGTACTCCCTGGTATACGGTCCCAAATATACTATACACTGTTTAGATTAGGAGTCCCATCCAGAATTTGACCCGACTACCATTTGTTGTTGTCTTTTAGTTTTCTTACTGGTTATGGTCCATTGTGTCAATGAAGTGGATGGATGGTGAAAATTCAATGAAAATATGTAGATGAAGACTATGTATGAAAATATGACTAATCTATCACTAATCTATGCTAACCTATCCTAGCTAGGATAACATTAGAGTAATCGGTGAGTTATCAATGCCACCAAAATCCTACACAACTTTTATACAATTAGTTGTAACAAAAGGGGAAGATTGGAGACAAGTGCATACAAATATATATATAATGCGATTAATATTCAAAGAAACATCAATAACTGCAGAATGAAAAAGATTCAAAGAAACATCAAGGAAGTGAAATATTCAAAGAAACATCAATAACTGCATAACGACAAACATTGTATGAGAATCAGTCCATAACAAACAAGCATTCTTATAGTCCATAGAAACAATAATTATCTTCCCTTGAAGTAGTTCAAATATCCAATTCCAAGTATACACATAAATATTTCTATAATATGCTATCCCTGAGGGCTTCTCAATATTCATTAATAGTGTATAAGTTCTCTAAAAAATTATTGGGTCTATACAATGCTTGAAAAGAAAAGAAAAAAGTCCTTTTCAAAGGAGCTTCTATCCCATTTTACACAAAAAGCTAGTAACTCCTATGTGTCCTTTCACCTTATCCTTGAAGAGGCAGTTACAAAATTGTTCATATTCTATTTTATAATGACAAGTTGCAGAAATGATGAAATTTAAAGTGGTTAGGAAAAGGACAAGAGAAAAACAACCATTTTGTCCTTTCCCTGTGAACTTTTTCTTTGGAGATAATCTGTCCAAACTTCCAACTGATCATAAAATGACTTGATTCTCATGTATGTTAGTTGTTCAATGTGATGTTTTCATCAAGGTCACTCATATCCTTCTCTAATTTTTCCATGAAAGATTGTACCATAGCGTGAAGCTTCACTGGCTATAGTAGATGTTGTTCAATGAGATTGGTGGAGACAAAAGTTTCCGCTTAGACTATATGTTTCCTTCAACTTGTGTTGTTCTAGACTGCATTTACCAATTATTCAGTGACAAAATTATTCCCCAGTTCATCTAATATTGGGAGACGACCATTCCTTATTAGTTTCTGGGCAACTTTGTGAGTCCTTGAACATATTTCCATTGCCTTCGTTACTTCTTTATCTTATCTTTTCCCTATCTTCTAGAAATGATCTAATGCGTATAGATCTGTCTTTCTAGTTGATTTTTAGGGTATGTACAACTTAGGAGACACATAAGGATTCTCCACTATCCATGTAACAATGTCAGCTATAGCTTCACGGACATTGGTGTATTGTGTCAACTTCATTTGTATTTGGTTATTTTGGTTAATGACTATTGCAGCCACATTTGGGAAGAGGTGTATATTGGCATACATGCCAATGATGGAACCTTCCAAATAATTCCTAAATATTTCTATATTGGCGTTAAATTTGAAGAGGATTCTTTCTTCGATCTTTACTTCCTGAAGCCTTTCTTCTAGGTCCCTGATCCTTGCATCCTTCTCTTTGTTTTGTTGGCATAAACTCTATATATTGTCTATGGTTGCATCCATAAATGCAGAACCAACCATAGTTGTTACCATAGGGTCTTCCCTAAGATCTCCTGTGACATGGACTTGATTAACCACTGATAAAGGGTATCCTTTGGTCACTGGCACCTTTTTAACTCTGTCTTGCATAATTATATCGGTTTTATTATCATATGTGAATATTATTGTATTCAATATGTTTGCTGGTAAAAAAGGATCTCGAGGCTTGAGGCATAAACCATTGCTTGTTGTCTCTTCTCCTATACCTTCGATGTACATTCCTAGGATATCCAAGTCCATCAGGTGTGTGTCATACCCTTTGTTCTTTGTATTCTTCCTCTGTCTTTATTCCTCAACAACTTTATTTGTTTCTTCTTTTGTCTCCTTCTCTGCTAATTCCGATGCTACTCTTACTTCTTCCAGATCCTTTTCTTTTTTCTGTAGTAACTTTTTCTTTGGCATCAACTCTATCTTTCGCTTCATCTTCTTTTATTGCCTGTGCTTTGTCGACTTCGATTTTTTGTTTCCTTTTAGTGTGATTCTTATTTTTTAGCACCTTCTCTTTGTCTCTCCTCTTTTTATCAGTTTTCACTTCATCCTCCTCTTCATCGGAACCTGAATGTGTTGAGACAAAGATGGGATAAGATATTTTAACTTCATCTTGTTTAGCCTATTTTATGGCTGCCTCTCTTGCTACTTCTTCATCAACGATCCCTCCTTTTGGTTGTCCACACCTGTTGAAAATGAATTCATCGTAAGTTATGGCATTTTGATGAACCTCTTCTTCTTCCTATAATTTAGTGGTGTATTCATACAATATCATCATGTTATTTAAGTCCTATTTGAAAATATTCTTAGGGTCATGCCTCCTTAATATTTCCTCTCAAAAGTGGTAGGAAAGTAATATGTCCACTTATGTTTGAGATTGCTTGGTGTTATCAAAGAAATAGTTGCAAATGTAAAGACGTAATGGAGGAAAAATTTGTTTCTTTGATTTGTATAGCATTCCTCTTACCCCATGTATGATAGTTTGATATAGTGCTACCTCCTAGAGAAAAATTTTGTCAAGAATGAACCTGTGTAATATACCAGATATAAAAAGTATGCAAAACAAAAATAAAATGCTAGAAATGGCAGAATAACAGTAATATAACCAACATAATCTCCACAATAAAACATAAATGTTATTAGAACAACAACATAAATAACACTTTGATTCAAAAAGCAATGTTCATGGGCCTCCTCGAGGGGGAAACCTCCAGTTGAGCAACACTCTGTTACAATAATCTCCAAGCTAGGGTTTTCATACCCTTGACCCTTATTTATACTAAATATGTCTATCAAGAGAAGCATCTAGAGGAAGATCCTTCTAGAAGTGGAAGCTTCTATTAGGTCTTGTTACATCCGCCTTATTCTATTTTATTGAAAGGCCTCATTAATATTGACCTTTATTACATCCGAATATATTGCTCTACCTATGTGCGGGTTAGGACCCTAACATGTCTTCCCCCTTAAAAATAGCCTTGTCCTCAAGGCTTGAGATGTGGAAACTACTGCAGAATGGTAGTTGGTTCCCAAGGGGCATCTGCTGGAGTTGTATCTTTCCACTAGACTAACACTTCCTTGATGGTTCTTTGACTCAGGTGATGCTCATGCTAGTCCAAAAATACTTCTGTCTGTAGCCAAATGGATCCTTCTTCAGCTAACTCGGGAAGGTTGGTTTGAATTTGGAACCTAGTTCTAATCACCTTATTTAAGCATGAAACATGAAAAACAGGATGTAGCTTCGAATGACTGGGTAGATCTAACTGATAGGTGACTTTCCTCACATGCTTGAGAACTGTATAAGGACCATAAAATTTGGGTGCTAGCTTCTGACAATGCTTGACCTTGAGGGAAGTTTGCTTGTATGGTTGCAGTCACAGAAACACCTAATCCCCTTCTGCAAATTGACGTTCAGAGCGACCTTGATCTGCTTGTTGCTTCATGCAATTATGTGCCATGACCAAGTTCTCTTTGAGGGTACAGAGAATATCCTCTCGAACTGTAAGTGTTTGGTCAACCACCTGGACCTTCGAGGTACCTGGTAAGTATGAGAGAACTAAAGGTGGCCTCTATCCATATACTGCTTCAAAAGGAGTCATGTGTGTAGCTGTATGGTAGGAAGTGTTGTACAACCATTCAGGTAGGGGTAACCATTGAGCCCACTGATTTTTATTTTTAGAGGAAAAACATGTCATATATGTTTCCAAACACTTGTTGACAAATTCTTTTTGACCATCATTCTGGGGATGATAAGCTGTGCTGAGATGCAATTGGGTGCCCTGTAGCTTGAACAGTTCTTGCCAAAAATTGCTTGTGAAAGTTGGGTCACGATTAGAAACAATAGAGTGCGGCATGCCATGAAGCTTGAAGATCTGGTCCATGAAAATTTGAGCCACCGTCACTACTACATATGGGCAGATTATTCCACGAAAAGTTTCCATGCTTCCACTAGTTTCATATTTTTTTTAAATAGGGTGGGATTTTCGTCGCTATTGCCACGAAAGTTCATCGCAATATCGACAAAAATCTTAATTTAACCTAGTCGATATTTTCGTCACTATAGCGACAAACTTTCATGGCAATAGCGACGAAAATTTTGTCTATCTCATTGGTCGGTGTTAATGGCTAGTTGACTATTTTATCTATATATATGTGACTTTAAGAGACTTTGCGACACAATTGCTATAGTTGTGACACTGTTCTTGGATTTTGTTTGAGCTGTTTATTTTTTCCGTCACCCACCGGTTGAACAAATCCAATTCTCAATCTACATAGCTCGGATTTTGAACTTGCAAGGTTAGTATGTTATTTTTTATTGATGTACTCATTTAACTTGTNCCAACAGGGTAATCATATTACCCTAATGACAATATATAATTAAAATATTTCACTACACTAACATTATCATGAACATTGACAGTATTGGGAGTGAGCATCCCATAAATAATGGTATTAATCACAACCACCAACATTTAAATCTATGATATTGTTACCATAACCGACAACACCATTTCATTTCAAATTACCATGACCTTGCAATAATAGCAATCATATTACGGAACACGACAATTGTTTAAGCAAGTTCGGCAATAATCAGGACATCAACGCAACCCTCATTATTGCAATTAGCAAGGTTATCTATAGTACACAATTTGTAAAAGTGACTCATTTAACTTCTTAACAATATAAATGAATTGTTCCCACGATAGGTAAATGAATTGTTCCCACTAACCTTAACACTGTTCCCATTAACATTAACAAACATAAATATAATTTAACAATTAACCATCGTAAATGAATTGTTCCCTAACATCAACAATTTAACAATATAGCCTATTAACAAGTTAACAAATAGCCTATTAACAAGTTAACAAATAGCCTATTAACAAATTCATAGCCCAATAAAAAAAATCCCTACTTTATCGACCAAGCAACCTTTAAATAACAATTTTTCATATTCAACAAGTTTAACCAAAATAATATCAAAATATAGATAAACCCATACAAATTAACT
>SNQJ01S0075420.1:0-37050 GCA_010110895.2 Picea sitchensis
TTTAAGGAGGAAATATTTCAACCATCCATGAAATCCTCCACCTTCCCTAAAAAATAGGAAACCAAATGTGAGGTCGATTCTCACACTTAATTAATTTATTTTTCATGAATATTAACAATAATTCATGTGCACTTGGTTATCACACTTAATTAATTTCTTTTTCATGAATATTAATAATAATTCGTGTGCACTTGGTATTTTGGCCTTCATGTAATATATCCCTCCTCCACATTGAATAGGGGTTGTGACATAGGTTATTCCATGGTTTCAAGGTGTATGACACACTTATATGACACTTACGACACTTAGGGCGAGGTACCTAGGTGTGAAAATTTCATGTGTAACAGAATGCCCCCTAAAGTGTGAGTTCAGAAGAGAGAATGATGGCCGAAACACTTCACAAATATTTAATGCAAGGGTGTGGAGTTGGAGAACCTAGAAGGAGCTGCAAACAACCATCAAACACTATTAAAAAATGTTCCATTTCTGAGGCAAGCATACCTATGCTCAGAATACGAGATGACTCAAAGCATGGCCACCGACCAATACACTGAGGATCCATTAAAAATAATGACTAAGGATATGGCCACCAAAGATACAATGTGGATCCATACCTCCATGACACAAACTGATCGTAGCCACGAGAAATACATAGTGGAGCTACGAGATGATATAGCATAGCCACATAACAATACAATGTGGATCTATGTGACAGTCTATATATCAGCATGCTCAAATGATCTCCTTTGCAACCTAGGCAAAGTATACAACAGAGTGAATGCTCAACACAGGGTCTTTGTCCCAATCCTGATGTTGTACGAATATAGCCATGTGAATGGATGTTTTTATGACTATGGTTTGTGACATAGGTTATTCCATGGTTTCAAGGTGTATGAGACACTTATATGACACTTACGACACTTAGGGCAAGGTACTTAGGTGTGCAAATTTCATGTGTAACATTAGGTGAGTATACATTTCCAGTTTCCTTCTTCCCAATCTGATCTCCTTAATACTAGAGTATGAGTCTCTTCTTCTTCTTCTTCTTCTTGTTCTTTTGTAGAGTCTAGTTCATTATCCTTCAATTCAAGCTCTATTTTATCTGGTTCTTCCTCCCTTGGTAGAACTTTCTATTTTACAACATATTTGATTTCTCTAAATACCACATCTTGGATATACACTACCATCTTAGTTTTTGGGTTCCAAATATTATAACCTTTCAGACCATCTTTATAACCAATAAAGATACATTTTTCATCCTTTTTATCCATCTTGCTCTTGTTTTCCATTGGAACATGAACATAGGAATCACAACCAAATACCTTGAAATTTGCAAGAGAGGGTTTCTTACAAATCCATCCCTCGTGGAATATTTCCATCTAGTGTTGATGAAGGTGATTGATTGACTAGGTAACATGAAATACCCACTACCTCTTCCCAGAATTCTTTTCCTAACCCGACACCACTGAGCATGATCCTTTCTTTTTCCATCAACATCTTGATCATCCTTTTTGCAACTCCATTCTACTAAGGTGTGTGTGGAATATTATTCTTCCTTGTTATACCACACTTATTACAAAATTATTTGAAATAATTTCCATAAAATTCTCCACCATGATCCATCCTCATATGCTTAATTCTCTTCTCTATTTGATTCTCCACAAGATCCTTGAAAACTTTGAATTTTTCAAAGACTTCAGATTTCTTCCCAAGGAAATAAATCCATGTATTCCTTGAGAAGTCACCTACAAATGAGACATAGTACATATATTTACCTAGTGATAGAACCAACATAGGTCCAAACACATCATTGGGCACCAACTGTAAAATTCCCTTTTCCCTCATAGCAACAGAGGAGAATATTACACGATTCTTCTTCAAATGTTCACAGAAATCAAAATATAGAGAGTAATTGGCCATACCTTTCAACATACCCTTACCATGTGGTACTCAAAGGCCCTTTTTTCGATATTTCCTAGTGTTTTATGCCACAACATAGTATTTTCTCTAAGAATGTAGGAGTTTTTTCTTCTTCAACTCCAATCTCAAGAACAATAGAATTGTTTCACCCATCACTAATAGTGCGTCCTAAAAGCTTATATAGGATTCCAATACGAACTTCATTCAACAACATCATTTCCCATCGAACCATCCTACAGGTTTCTGTTACATAAATATAGGTCCCATGGCTTTGGGTCATGGGCCACAACAGAGAAGTTCCCTAAAAGGATTCTCTCAAACTTTAATTAAACAATGAATTGAAATTAACTACCTATAGTAACTAACTCTCGAAATAAAGGAAAGAGGGCATACTCGGAACCTATCATTTGAAGTCAATCCCGGTTGAGGTCTTTCACTCCAAAACTCCTTCATGATGGTCTTATGAAAGTCCTACAAAAAAAGAAGTATGTAACTACAAGAAAGTAGTTATCCGCTAACTAACTAAATATAATCAATTCAATTTCTATGTTAGATTACAAATTAAATACAACTAATCTCATCAAAACCATGAATTAGAAAAGAGAAGTGGACAAGAATGAGAGTTATTTTATTGATAACAACAAAAAGGGTTGGTTACAACCTGTAACTGCTATGGCATAATCCCGAAACCAGGCTCCAAGTTCCTCCACCCAAGGCTTGATATGACAAGTACTACCTCCAAAGTTATATGTTTCAATGGGTCCAAGGAAGCAATGGAATTCTTTCTGACGAGATAAAGGGAAAAACAAATCTTGAAAACAAGGGTTTCCATGGGGGAAATTAAATCTTAGAAATATATGGAAACATGGACTTGCAGGGTTATAAGGAAAATTCTAGTGTAAGGTTGCATTTCTTTGATATAATTTTCTTCCATCCCAAGGCTCTCTTTTATACTCCCTTTTTACAGTTGGAGTAGTTATGCACGGGCTATAGGAGGTCGAAAACTTAGGGAACCTGTCAACTCCACCCGAAATGTCGGGATTTATTATATTTTTGATCCAATCAAACATGTACATGGGTTTATAACTAGAAAGGAGCATATTTACATGAGTTTATTTAAAGAGAATCACGTACATATTGAAAAATGGGATTTTTAAATATGCTTTTAGGGAGGAAAAGGGTGATTCAGCTCCTGCAAATAGGGAAAGGGATGTAACTGAGGCCAATGAGTCATCATGAGCATAGGAGGTGTCAAATGATGCTATGAAAAATGTCCCCTAATGTGTGAGGTTAGAAGAGAAACTAATGGCCAAAATAAATTACAATAGTCATGAGATTGTGGAGGGGCCATTGGGTAGGAGTAGTTGATGACCAATCTTGGAATAATACCTACAACAGAAACAAGTAATATACTCTCTTCTCAAATAGAGCATTCCCATGATTGAGTGTGATGTAAGCATGGCCACCAAATCAAGTACACTGCGTATCCATGAGTAATGAAATCATAACTCATGTCCATGGCCACAAAAACTATACACATTGGATCCATGTGATATCTAGAAATAGTAATCATGGCCACAATAAAACACATAGTGGATCCATGAAAAAATGAATATCATAGCCACGAATGGATACACAGTGTAGCTATGCCTAAGAAAATATAGGATATTGGACATAGAAAATTTTAGGGGCTATATATCACCCATGGGCTATTTTTCCATGCTTTTCCCCAAAAAATCATTCACCAATTTCCATTTTTTCTAAAAATGATTCGCCCAAATTTTATAAAATAATTTCCTTTTACCTGAGAAATAGCCCAAATTTTATAGAAACTATATAAAACCTTTATAAATTTGAATATTTTTACAAAAATATCACCAAACATTTTATAGTTTTCATATTAAGAACTAGTAAGATTCGCCCAGGATTCTAGAGTTTGAGATAAATTTCCATCCTTAAAATTACCTCTAATATTGGAACCAATGGAGGGAACAAATTGATCCTCTACAAGTATCAATTTCAAAGAGGGTGGTATAATCAAATTCGGGTAGGAGCACAAAAGATGTGATGCTCGTACTTCACCTGAAATCAAAACAATCCGTCGTGGTATGAGTCTACACTATGTGAATAAATGTGTTGAAGTTTAACATAGAGAGACATCGTTTGATTATCAGTTATTGATGTATACCATTAACAAACATAAGACAACCTACTGATAATGATAATGGGTGTCAAGGTACCTAGTACAATCTAGCAAGTATGAATAAATGAGTTGATGTCGAACACATGATAGAATCTATCAAGCAGGAGACCTTGATGTATCCCCATTGTCAATAGTAAGGGAACCTTCCACTGATGACTACAAGCCCAAAGACACTAACATTAAATCTATATATGTGTCCCAAAGTAAGATGTGTTGATGTCTATAGGAAGAGATCCATTGGAAGGAAGGAATTAAGGCATCCTTCATCATCCAACATGAGGGGTAGAAGAAACCCAAATATTTGGAAGGACATGAAAATATTGAAAGGACTAAACCGAGCTACAATTCTGAAATGTACCAGATGGAATAGTACATGAAAAAGACTCTATGAATAATATCCAATTATGGAGACCACTAACAAAGATGAGGAATCCACCAATGGGGTCAAATGGAAACCATGGTACTGCACAAATCCCTAGGTGTGATAATGGTTTTTGATGTCAAACACACAGGAAACCGCTCAGTCAATGAATAATGATGGTTTGTCATGTGTTGAGAGAAAGGGTACCTATACATGATGTAAATAGGCCCAAGGTGAAACTCTAGGTCATACTCTCAAGGAAATGTGTCGTAGTCAATAAGAGTAGACCCGCCAACAAGAAGTAAACAGGGACCTTCTACTAGCACGAGTGAGAGACAAAGATACTTGTGATACTAATTAATACATGACTAGCACTAGAGAGTCGACTTGAAAAGTTAAAGGTTTCTGCAGAATGTTCGACACAGGATGACTTCCCTTGAACAATGACATGACAAAAATGTGACTTAGGCTTTATGGATTATAAAATGGGATACGTTTGTGATAGGAGAGGCATAAAAAAATCTCCATACGACTGGAATAATAATAAGTTGAAGGATATTTTGCTAAAAAATGGGAAAAAGATCCTCCTAAATCCATACTAAACCCAATAATGAGGTGAAGACTCATAAGATTGTGGTTTTTTTAAGGATGACACGAGTAGCTACATTATACAAAATATTTAGACTCATTCCCATACTTATTTTTGTTTTTTAATTTTTTTATCGTTTTCATATTATAAAGCATGAAAAATAATAAAATAATGCTATGACATAGTGGAGTGTCGCAAGCAACAAAACTAGTTCCAAGCACAAAGAACATATTTATTCTCAATGCAAGAAAATCATGTGCAGGATATGGACACTTGGGGGAAATCTTCCTCCAAGGATACAAGTGTCAAGTTGAAAAGGATACTATTGCAAGGCTAGTATATTTTTGAGAATGCACATACAAGTGGCTATATAATAGAAAGTTGAAGCCAACATTAGAATTGAAGAGCACGAACAATCAATATGCAATGCAAATAAAACTCAACAGACCAAATTATTTGGAATGACTGTGAGTAACTGGCCAACGATAGATGAGAAGAAGATATGAAGATTCAACGCAAAGTCATGTTGGTTTTCCCATTTTGGGTTTCTAGGGGAAAAATATTTGTGTAATGTTTGTATTTGCCATTGTATATTTTCTATTCTTTTACTTAAAATATGTTTGCAGTAAATATTGTACAAGGTTAAAATCTACAAAAAGTATCAAAGGCTTACCATGACACTAAAAACAATTCTCAAGAAACAAGAAGAAAGTAAAAAGACTCAATTATAAGAAAATGAAGAAGAGATCAAGAGACTAAAGATTGATATAATTAGTCTAGCAGAAGAAAAGAACAAGGTAGATGAAGAAACAAGTGAAATCATTGTCAATCTAAAGACTCAACTTGAATAAGCAAAAAGGATAGAAGAACTATTGAAGAATCGGGTAAATGAAAAGGAAAAATCATGCCATAAGCTAGAAGAAGAAGTAGTCGATCTCATAAGGAAAGTTGAGAAGTCAAACACTCATATCAAGCTCATGAACAACTCAACAATCTTGGATGAAATATTGGATAGTCAAAGATCACCAAATGATAAATCTAGTCTTGTATACAACAAGGAAACTACACACTCTGAAGTTGGCCCTTCTAAGAAGCATGATGCATGCCCCTCACTCTCAAAGGATGAAAGTAAAGTTCCAAGTCAAGCACCAACACAAAGCAAGAAAATCTTTAGAAATGTTGGTTATGTTATGTATTTTATCAATGATGTTATGGAACCTTGTTTATGAAGTACATCATGGGTGATGTGATACTAGGTAGAGGTATATCATTGATCTATTGAGGCACATGCTTGGTACATGTTTAGAAGTATTATTGTTGCATTATACTTTCTATAGTGAATGGTTTGAGGCATATTTGTTGGTACATATGTGAGATCTATTGATATAGCTTGAGATGTATTGTGAGAAGCATTTGTCTGGTAATCTTGGTTCATGCTTGAAGATACATATTGGGATATATTGTTAGTGAACTTTTGGAACATGGGTTAATGATAGTTTGATGTATTTTTGGAGGCCTACTTGATGAAAATATTGGCATTTGGTTGATGTAAATGATTGAGACACTTTTTATGGTGTATGGGGATTGAAGCTATTTGCTGAGATATATTGTTGATGCATATCTTGAATACATTGGCACATAGTTTATGGTACTTGGTTGAGGCATATCATGGAGTGATATGACACTTATTTGAGGTACATGTATGGCATGTCGCATGGTTTATAATGCTATTGGTATTGGTGCATTGATAATGGACTCTTGTTGGTTACAATGCCATATATCTTTAGTATATGGTTGAAGTACATGTTTGGTACACATCTGGCACATATTCTTGGCATGTGGGTGAGATACATTGCATGATATATGATGTATGGTACTTGGATGATGTGCATTGTTGGCACATGTTATGGTGATATTGTTACATATTGATGAGTCACATCTTGATCTATGGATGATGCATGATTGGTGCACACATTGTACATTGTTAGAGGCACTTTCCAGTTGGCACATGGATGATGTGGAATATATGTATGTATATACTTTTGCACATATTTATTGTGGTACATGAGTAGTCTTGGTTGATGCACACCTTGGTGATATTTTTCATATGGTTGAGAGTTTTCTTGGTGATTGACATTGGTGAATAGATCTGATGTGGTTGATTACATTGTTGTGATAGGTTGTGTTGTGCATGGTTGATGCATTGGTTGGTTATTTAGGTTTGGTGCATGGTTGATGCATGTTTTGATGGTATAGGTACACATTAATGGATCATTGTATGATGCATGGACAGGTCCAAGGATCTTCAAAGGAATACAAAATCACGATATTCTTGATGCAGTATTATTGAGTAGTTGATCAGTGTTCTGGTAGAGAAACAACATCTACAACATAAGAAGAGTACAATGGTAACATATTGTTCATGGTGATTATCTAGCATATTGCAGAGAACACATGGGGAATTATTATTTTTCCCTTGATTGGTTACAGAGGTATGATTCCAAGAGGAGAGATGATAGAGATAATTGTATAGGGAGCATTGGAAACCATTCCATTAGCATCGCATCAGGGTGATATCCTTTATCAAAGGGGGAGAGATTCATCATATGCGTGGAGAGAATCCCACAGGATAGTGCAACTAGGGGGAGCAACCTTAGGGACAGTTCAATTAGGGGGAGCAACTCCAAAGAGATATATGCTTTGTCATTGATGTTAAAGGGGGAGAGATATAAACATTGAAGCAGAGATATAGAAACATTGATGATGAGTTCTTGATGAGGAGCGATGATCAAAGAGGGAGAATGAGCATTGCCATGTCTAAATGTTTCCATCATTATTTCCATCAATGATTGGTGTTGACATCAATGTTGGTGTTGCCATTAATGCCAAAGGGGGATATTATTGGACTATGTTATCATTGATGTCAAAGGGTTAATTTCAAGTGTTTTCATTGATGTTTGATGCCATAGATGGATTGATGTGTTGTCATTGATGTCAAGGTTGATATCAAAGAAAGTTGTATCATTGATTTTATTGATTGTTGGATTATGTTGTCTTTGATGTAAAGGGGTTGATGTCATAGTGATGTGTTGTCATTGATGTCAAGGTTGATGTCATGTCATGGTTGATAAGAAGAACCAAATAGATGAACTCGAAAGTGGTCCCCTTATGGTGAAAGCCCTCATGGGAAGACGCTTTGTGAAGTCCAAATGGTTAAGTGGTTTGGTATCCCCAACAATGTAGTGTTTGTTTGATGAATAATGTAATGACGATTAGTGAATTTACAGATGAGACTATTATAGATGAATAGTACATGGAATTTTGTTTCCGATGATATGTGGTATGCCACGTGGATCCTCATGGTTAGATATTTATGACCTTGTGAAGTTGGAGAACCCTCATGAGTTATCTAGAAGCCCCTAGAAGGTCAAAGAAGTCAACATATTTTATAAGATCCTAGAAGAAGTTTACTAGTCAAAGTGGTTGTAACTATGAGTTAATCATGAGTTAAGTTGTTTCAAAAAGAAAATAATTAAAAATAAATTAGTTGCAACTAGAAGTGGCGAGTTTACTATTTGTGGATAAAGTGGTTGTAAGTGGAAAAAATGGTTAGAAGTGGGTTAACCCTAAAATAAGGAAGTTGGTTAGAAGATAACCCCTAGAGGAAGCTACTTGGAGAATATAAATAAAAGAGTAAGGGTCTCTTATGGAAATGATCTTTGAGCATATTGAATATCTATTATTTGGTGAAAGGTTCATTGTAGGTACTCATGGATGCATCTGAAGTTTTACAAGTATGAGGTAGCAAGGAGGTTTGACAACAAAAGTTTTGGAGCTTCATAAAAACCCTAGTTTCTGAAGTGTATGCAGGCTGCAGTGAAGGAGGTCACATACATACATAGACTTTTGTGTCTAAGGTAGCATACATATGCGGGAAGAACAAGTATAGGGCACATACAGCTGAAAAGCTCATGAAAAGCTGGAGTGGATGTTGGTGCCAGGCCCCTAAAGTCTGAAGTAAGTTCCCAGATCTACACTCTACAGGTTCAAATATTCTGGTATGGTTACATGGTTGTGTTACAAATCAAAATTACTCACTTCAATAATGACCTATTGTCGTCATTACAAGTGTCACAAGTGTCTCATTTTGGCCAAAAGTGTCGCAAGTGCCGCAGACATCATACAGTCATATTACTTATGTCGTGTCTCGAACGACATCACAAGGAACACTTGAAGACACCCTCAGAGACTGGTTAAAGAATGAGAAATCATTTGACAAAGAGCACAAAGCCTTTTTCCTTGAGAAAACCACTTAAAAATCACTTTTTAAGGGAAACGCTCCCCTACCCATTGTCAGGGAGTGCTAGTGTTACTTGACCTTCCTTAGGGGAGCGTTCCAGCACTCCGTGCACCCTTCTGGGGGAGTGTTGGGCCTTTTTGAGGAAATTTTGGGCAACACTCTCCTACCCATTAGCAGGGAGTGCTAGCACTCCTTTCCCTTCTTTGGGGGAGCATTGTAGTGTTCTGTGCACCATTCTGGGGAGTGTTATGATGTGGAGAAAATTAAGGGAAGATCCCCCTTATCTCTCAAATCAGTTGGATTCAAATCTAAGGTCAAGGATGGATCTTAGGGAGGATCCACAAATGATGGAGAAAGATCCTCAACCTATCCCAAGAATCTCTAAGGTGGTTAGGCCTCTCCAAGATTATATAAGGAGGCCTTATCATGGTGAAAAGGATGGATAAATTGAGAAATACCTAACTTATGATCTCATAAGGAAGGGGAGACATTGAAGGCATCAAAATTATGATCTCATAAGGGAGATAATCAGTGAAGCAAAGTCGTTTTTTTTATGGATCATTTGAGCAAGGGGTTGGAAAAGTAGAGCTTGGTGAGCCTGTTGCATCTGCATCTACAGTTGTAAGCACTTTTCTTTATTTTCATTAATATGTGTGTGTGTGTGTGTGTGTTTTCTAGGCTTGTTTCCTACAAAATTGTGTATACCTACATGAACTTGTCTTTAATGGATAGATCTAGTTTCAAACTAATTGTAGTTGAATAGGAAGCATGCTTTGTCTTTGATTGGATTGCAGGACTTGTTGAAGAGTTGGGGATCAGAGCTCAACTTGGACTGAGCGAGGACAAACATCATAAAAAAGCTACATATTCTTCCTCTTCTCTATAAATTATCTTAGCTAGGTTTAAAGGGATGTCATTGACCAAAGTTATCACCTTTCTGTCTTGGTTATAGGGGTCTAGATCCAAGAGGGAATCCACCTATCCGCAGGGGGATTTTCTTGTAACAGAAATTGGCAACTCCACTGGGGACTGAAGCTTTCAGTTTTGGTTTCCTTCCCTGGTCTTGTTTTTTCCCTTTGATCACTTTAGATCTTATTCATGCTATGCTTCTAATTCTTAGATGTGTTGTTGGCTCTTGGATTCATCCCATACACACTGAATTTCAGAATTTTCTTGAGTTTTTTTAGTTCTGGGCAAGTTTTTGTTCTTCTCAGAGGCTAGAACTACCCTGCCTCTTTAACCAGAGCGCTAGCACTCCCTCGAAAGCTCCCACAGAGCGTTGTAATTCTCTGGTGCCCTTGACACCAGAGAGTTGGTATTTTTTTTCTCAAAAAGCTTTTGGGAGTTGATTTCTGAGTTTATTTTTTGTTGATTCATCTGCTCAGGGTTATCACCATCTCAATGTGTCTTTGTTTTAGCCTCCAACCTTTTGATTTCTAAGAATTGATGATTTTTTTATTAGATTTTTTACATCTTTCTTCCTTATTTTGAGTCATTCTTCTTCTTTGAGATTTGGAGTCGATCTACTGCTTTTTTCATTTGTCTGATTGAATGAAAGTTGTTGTAAGGAAATTCAAAGATCTATCCACTGTTCCATTTGATCTTTGAGGTCATATTTACCAAGAAATTATTCTTGTATTTACTTAGATTTTCCCACCTTTCAGATCACTTTTACTATTTTTTCATCATCCATTAGCCTTCTCCTACCTTCATTAGCAATTTCACCAATTGTTATGCATTCTAGGTGAGTTTTTCTTCATTTGTTTTTACTGTTTTTTGAATTTTTGGGTGGATCAATGCCCCCCTGTAGGCCATATTAGAGAACTAGCACTCCCCTACAGTGCTTTAGGGAGCATTTCAGCACTTTGTACCCTTGAGATAGGGAGCGCTGGTCTCCTTCATGGAGGAGTTTTGCCCTTTTCTACTCAGATTTTCTCAGCTTGTTTTGTGAAAGTATTTACCTAGACTTTGTGATTGGTTTATGAAGCTATTTAGGTTGATATTTGATTCTTATCACCCCTTATTGTCTTGATTGGAGCTTGAAACCTTTTTTAGGAATGTGAAATTGTCTTTTCTAGATGCTTGTTTTGTCGGGACAGTTTTCAGTGATTTCTCTTTCTCCCTGTCTTTTCTTGGATTATTCTCTGCATTTTCTTGTGTTCCTTGAATGTTTGTCAGTTGTTGAATCCTTTATTGATTTCTTGTTAGAACAAGTTTCTACTTGTTTTCTTTCAGTTCTCATTGCTTTGAGTGCATGCTTTGTTTGAAACCTTTGTCGCTTCGTGTCTTTTGCATCTGCATATGACTCTTTCTTCTTATTGAAAGTTGTGTAGCATTGAAAAATTTGTATTTACTTTCTTTATACATTAGAATCAAGCAAACAATATAGATTCATTCTTGTTTTTGGGTAGTGAAACAATTTTGCATTTGAAGTAGTGAAATTGCATGGTTTTTGAAGTAGAAAAATTGAATCGTGTATTGGTGTACAGTCTATTTGACTCATTTCTTGAAGATCTTGACATTGATGATTTTAATAAAAAATTTGGGACATTATGCATTTGGGAATGATAAAAAAATTCTCCTTCTCGTAATATAGATTTCATCGAAGTGAAATATTTGCATTCTCATTTCTTTGCATTATTTAGAGTCGGTCAAAACATCACTTAGTCCACTCCGTTTTCCTCTTGAGTAAACAACAACCTTCAAATCAAGCGCTAAACTAAAACTTATCAGACATTTTTACATTTTTTGTTAGCAAACCTATATTAGATTAAGGTGTATGGATTTGGAATAGGTTGAAAGGATAACTTTCCAAAGCTATCAAACAAACTTAGCATCTTGAGATAGGTAGAGAAAATAAAAATTTTGTATAAGCTTACTAGGATCCCCCTCTCACACAGGGGTTACACACGAGGTCACGTTTAGTAGAGTTACATAGATTATCCCTCCATGGTTTAACCGTTTGTAGTAGTCAGATTGTATATTGGGGGTTCTTCTTGAGGTTCAACTGTTTTCATTTTCTCTCATTGCTTTTTGAACTCCGAATCCATTCGGGGTCCTCTAGAGTTATACTAGTCCACTTGTCCTCAGTTCTCTTGAAGGATTTCAGATTTGTTATCCTTTGCATACGTTCAAACTGGACTGTCAATTGTACCTTCCCAGGGGCTTACTTCGAGTTGGTGACCTTAGTAGCCATAATCTTCAGGGTCTTACACAAGGTGATGGTGAAGGGAAGTCTCACTATACCTGGAACAGACGTTGGTCAAACTCACCTGGGCTCCTTGGAGGGTAAATCCACAATTACTATGTGGAAGCTTGCACCAAGGCATAAGTCTATTAAGTAGGTCACCAACGTAACTGATCCACCCGCTCTATCCCCGCCCCTTCCTATATTGATCTCGCGACGTTGGATTTCATCACCAACTAGTGGTTTCATTGTGGGAAGTTTTGTTTGATTGTTTGCTTCTTAGATTCATAGCGTGTGTTGTTTGTTTTACTTAGTGGAGCTTAGTTCGAGTCATTGTTAATGGCATCAACTCCTGGGAGTACAAATGGAGGAACCCCTTGTCCTGGGGAACCTTTCACCTTTGCTTCTTTTGGAAACATTGGTCCTCTGTACATTGCCACACTAAGTCTTTCGAGACTCACCATTGGATTACTGGTTTGGTTGTTCCCCACTCCAGTGATGTCAAATCTTCCCAGTGCTTTAGCTGCACCTAATGCTTCATATGTAAGTACACCAGACACACATAAACCTCATGTCGACTTTTCTCCTTCTTCATCCATTAAGTCTCCTTCCCTTTCTCCTTCTTCGCCTAATGAAATCTCTAAAGAAAGTACCCAGGTTGATAAGAAGAAGAAGAAACGAAAAGTGAAGAAGAAGAAAAACCCAAAAAGGGCCAAGCCTCCAACCATACCATATGTTGGATCCAAGAAAATAGCTTCTATTAATCATACTGGGAGTGTTGATGAGGTCGACAAGATTAAAATGAAGAATCTAAAACCCAAATTCCCTTGCAGTCTTTGTAAGGGTGACCACTTTCTGAGGGATTGCCCTGGTCTTCCCAAGGTACTAGAAATGTGGTACTCCACATCATCAACCCCTACTAGACATGTTGGTGACACCCCGTCAACTAGTGATGTTAAGGTTGGTAAGAAGAAGACAAATGTCAAATTTCCTTGTATGTTATGTGAAGGTGATCATTATTCTCACCTTTGTCCTCATATGGACGAAGCTTCTTCTCTTTTGGAAAAGCTTCAACTTCCAACCGGTTATCGTAAGATTTCCCCCAATCCATCGTTAGTTGATGGAATGGTCAATCTAGTTCCATCCTTAGTCAGTCCAGTTGATCAGGTGGTCAATCTAGTTTCATCCTTGGTTGAGCCACTAACCAAAGTAGTTGATCTAGTTCCGTCATCGATCAGCCCCACTTTTCATCTGAAAAGTGAAACCCAAGTGATTGATCCAGTCCTAACATTGGTCAGTCCCACCCTTCATTTGAAGAGTCCCAACGTATTCAATCCCACTCCTCCTCTGATGAGTGCCAAAATGGTTTCTCTGGTCCCTTCATCGGTCATTCCGGTTGATCATGTCATCAATCTGGTCATGTCCTTAGTTGAACTAGTTGTCGAAGTGGTTGATCTGATCCAATATTTGGTCGATCCTACTCTCCCTTTAGAGAGTGCAACCCAAGTGGTCGATCTATTCCCACCTATCGACCCCATTCTACCCTTGGAGAATGAAACCCAAGTGGTTGATTTGATGTCGTTATTAATCAATCCTACTCTCCCGCTAGAGAGTAAACCCGATTATGCCCACGTTTTTCTCATTGTTACAGAATCTACCATGTTGGGGGGAATTCCTCCCTCTCCTGTGAAACCCCCTCCAATTAATGAGGCCATCATCTTTTATTGGGGTGTGCTAATTGGACCTTGTCCTCCCTCTCACATTACCTTCAAGATTACAGTACAGGTTTGTGGTCAGGACATTCCTCATGCACTGATAGATGAAGGTTCATCTGTTAGTATTTTGTCCTCTATTGCTTGGCAAGCTTTGGGTTATCCTCAACTTGTACTAGTTACCTAGACTCTGTTCACTTTTAACAGAATAACCATTCACCCTTCAGGGATCCTCCCTTAGTTTCCCATAACTTTGGGAGGGAAAACTGTCTTTATTGATGTTATGGTAGTCCAAGACCCCTTGGATTTCGATTTACTCTTTGGGAGAGATTATGTCTATGCCATGAAAGATATTGTGTCCACTCTATTTCGTGTGATATATTTCCATCACGATGGAAGAATGGTGACTATTGATCAAATTTTGTTCGTTGGCCCTGGCTTGACAATCAACCCAATGACCTCCCTAAATGGGTCTTATATGCAGTTGGTATCATCCCGGCCACAAGTCAATTATGTGGCATTGTCTCCCATGACTTCAACTTCTGATGAATTAGATCCGGTAATTAACATGGTGATCTCTTTGGTAGGGCTATTGGAGCATGATCTCCTTACCCCTATCACGACCCTCGACATGTGTTCCTTCCTAAGCATTGTTCTTCCATCCAGTGAAGATCTCTTGGAATCAATGACTAAGTTTTGTCCCTTGACATCTCAATTGGTGTTGAGATCTACAAGTTGGGTCTTGTATTGAGAGTTGGTTCTCTCTTGGAGTTGGTGCTCCTTTCAGTTGGTGTTGATAAACCTTGGAGATTGTAGTCTCACATAAAAAAAAAAAAAAAAATTACACATATATATGTCGTTCTTTGTGTTCATTATGGTGATGGTTCATAGTTATTTATCGTTGATGTTTGTTGATGAGATATGTTTACATGGAAAAAACTAGTTATGAATGGAATTAATGAATAATGATTTTTGAATTGATTGCTAACTAAAGTTTTAAAAGAGTTTTAATAAGAGCCTCACATTGATTCACCCCCCCTCTCAGTGTGGTCAGTGTGTCCAACAATTAATACAATTATCTTCTTCTGCAATAATAATATTAATATAGAAAAGTTGAATTACCATAGTATTGAAGGCATTTATATTCTTTTTTTGTAAAATCCCCACTATAATCCCTAGTTTAATTAATGCATAGTGCACAAATAAATGTTGCTATGGCCAAGCACTATAAATGTGAAATGTATTTTTCTAAATTGTAAATAAATATAATGTAATACCAACTACTAGGATATGTACAAAGATGGGGGTTGATTAATCCACAAGAGAGTGGGAATGCCTAGAGAGTATCCAAGAGGGGTCCAAAGGGAAACAATTATGGGTATTAATTCAAACCCACATTTTTGAATTTTATTATCATATTGGGAAAAGCTTTAATTTTTTGGTTGAGTGTATGAGAGACCAAACATTTAATATTTGTCATAGGGTGGGTGTGACATTCACATCCCATAGTTATTGGATAGCATGGGGATAAAGAACAATCAATATTGGGTAGAGTGAGCAGTCAATTGTCTTGGGGAAAGAGAGGAAATTCATACGGGTAGTAATAGGCAGTTTTAGACAATTAGTTTTTACATGAACATAAAGAGAAAATAGGGAAGAAAATATTTGGAGCTAGAACAACAAGATTGGGAGAATTTTGTAGCATGATGGAGCGTTTTTAGAGAATTTTGGAGCTGGAAATTGAAGAGATAGGTTGTCAGGCCTAGAGAGTGAACTCTTGGGTGAGTTGCATTGTATCAAAAAATGTTTGTTGTTGTTTTTGCTGGTAGTTTTTCCTAGCGGTGAGTTCCCTTGAGTTCCCAATTGATAGATTCCTAGCTACCTATGCTAGAGAGACCCTGATAAATGAATGTGACACTTAATGGACGAAGATCAATGAAGGGGTACATTCCTTGGGTTGAGCAAGTCAATATGAAGAGAGGTGGAGGAAATTCAAGATAGTTGTAGTAGAAAATTTAGTGGGTTGTGTGATATGGAGTTGTGAGGTAGTTGTGAGAGCCACCCTTATTTTTTGGATTCCTAGACCCAACTCGGGGGTGAATTTCTATTGATATTTGGAACAATAGGTCTATGGTTGGGTGAAACATCCTTCCTAGGAAGCTAGTTGCATAAAATATCTTTTAAAGATAATTGTTTATTTATTTTGCTAAGTTATATATGAGTTCATGGTTGTGCAATTAATTTATGAATGATGATGGGTTATATGTTGTTATAGATGTTTTATTAGTTCCATTCATTTTTTTTAATAGTGTTGTAGATGCATTTAATTATGAGTATCAGAAATTAGTCGAAAACGTGTTTAAATTGTAGCTGGTAATCTATAGGAATTTTTTATTAAAATAAAATTTTATTTTATGTGTTTTTCCATGTAGCAATGTTCCATGGTTAAGCTGGGGAATGCTACATTGTCACAAAATATCCATATTCCATCCTACGATGATAGAAATTCTTTCGAAGAAACAATTTGTTTACCATGGACTTTGATTGATACGAATTCTGCAACTTTTATAATAGGTCCTTGGTTATATATTCTATTGACTCATTCAATAAAAAAGAATCTTCTGGGTAGAGTCAATTCATACTCCTTTCTCTTATATCCAACTTTTCCTAGTATTATTTCGACATACTAGTAAATTGAATATGATTCATTTTTTTACTAGTAGGTTGTGTACCATGATCCACAACGAGTCATTATTATTTTCTACAAGAAGGTCCCCCACCTTGAGCTTCCATAGCTCAAAGTTTTGACCATTGAACTTCTCAATATCAACTCTATAACTGCTCGACATTCTCTTTCAACAAAAAAATCACCACTACAAATCTTCCATTGAACCTAAGTTTATCACAGACTGTTACAGGAAAATCCCCCTGTGGACAGGTGAATTCCCTCTTGGATCCTAGACCCCTATAACCAAGATAGAAAGGTGCTAATGTTGGACACTAATATTCTTTCTAATGAAGATAAACTAGTCAAGGAAGAAGAAGAAAGGAGTATAAATACCTTCAATGACATTTTTCCTTGCCTGATCTAGGCTGATCTTGATCTCTAAGATCTTCAGAAGGCCCTGCAATCCAATGAACAACAACGACAAAACATACTTCCTATTCTACCATGATTGGCTTCGAAATAGATCTATCAAAAGGAACAAGTTCATGAAACATACACAAACTTGAAGGAAACAGGCCAAGCACATATATATTAATGAAAACAAAGCAAAGTGCTTACAACTATAGATGTAGATGCAACAACCTCACCAAGCTCTCTTTGTCCAAACCCTTGCTCAAAATTTCCATGATCAGAATGACTATACTTTCACTGATTATTCTCCCTTATGAGATCATAAGTTTGATGCCTTCAATGTCTCCCCTTTTCACCATGAGGAGGCCTCCTTTTATAGGCTTTGAGAGGCCTAACCACCTTAGAGATTCTTGGGATAGGTTGAGGATCTTTCTCCATCAGTTGTGGATCCTCCCTATGATCCAACCTTGACCTCAGATTTAAATCAAACTGACTTCAGAGATAAGGGGGATCTTCCCCTGATTTCCTCAACAACACAATGTTCTTCCAGAATGGTGTACAGAGCGTTGCAATGCTCCCCAAAAGGAAGGAAGGAGCGTTAGAGCTCCCATCTAGTGGGTAGGGGAGCATTTCCCTTCAAAAATGATTTTCAAGTGGTCTTTCTCAAGGAAAAATATTTGTACTCTTAGTCAAATGACATATCCTTATTTTAACTAGTCTCTGAGGATGTCTCAAGTATTCCTGTGATTTCATTCGGAATAGGACATAGGCAAGATGACAATATGATATTTGTGACACTTGCAAAATTTGTGGCCAAAGTGCGACACTTGAGAGACTTGTAACGATGACAGTAGGTCATCATTGAAGTGAGTAATTTTGATGTGTAATAGATTTCCTCCAAAAGTACGAAGTTAGAAGATGAAAATTGATGACTGAAGTACTTTGTAGACTTTTTCAAGCAAGGGCATGGACTCGGAGAACCTGGTAGAAGCTGCATACAACCATCAGACAAATGTTATGATATGTTTCAAACCCAAGGCAAGCATACCTATGCTTGAGTGATAATGACTTCTAAGATATGGCCGCCATAAGATACACTGCAGATCCATAATTATATTAATAAAAAGGTATAGCCACCAAAGATACAATGTGGATTTATACTTCCATGACATGAACTGATCATAACCACAAAAAATACACAGTGGATCTATGATGCGACAAGACATAGCAACAAACCAATACAAAGTGGATCTATGTGACAGTATATGTATTAATATTCTCAAAAGAAATTTTGTCGTAACCTGGGCAAAGTATATATCAAAGTGATCACTCAACCCAGGGTCTTCTTATCGATCCTGATGCGGTACGAATATAACCATGTGAATATATGTCCTGATGTCAAACATGGTAGAAACCACTTGATTGTTGGTCAATGAGGTAAAATGTTAACAAGTGTGAGGGAAATCACCATTGATGTCAATGATTCCCAAGGTACCCTAGTACATTCCAACGAATGTGAATAGATGAGTTGAAGTTGAAAATTCATGGAATCATCCAATCAGAGGTCAATGATGTAAACCTACAGTCAGAAGTGAGCAGGCCTGCCATTGAGGCATGTAGGTCCCCAGGTACTAACTGGTTTCTCAGTCTAGTTTCTGGATAATGTGTTGAAGTCAATAGGAATAGACTCATCGAAGGAGGGCCTTGATGTATCCCCCATAAACAACACAAAACTGACATAGAGATATAAGGTGGTGAATCAGGTGAGAACGGACTGAAACGGGTGTTGAAACAAGAAATTTGTGATTGTTGACTCTCGAGGCAAATACTTCTCTTGAACACTGAGGCATAATAGTAGAAACACGATAGGGACCAAAACATGATGATGCAGTGGATACTGTGAATTTTGTTGGGTGACCCAAAGGAGTAAGGAAACTAAAAGGATTGGTTCAATGCAGAGTTTCAACAGATAAAAATGTATGCAAAGAAAAAGTGTCGTGTTCAATGGAGATCGTAAGAGTGATCTGTGATGTTTTCAAAAACTTCTTGGCTTGCTTCCTTCAAAATTTTCCCCCATCCAGATAGACGAGTACCTCTTTTTAGTTTAACGAGCTTGCAGAGGGAAAAACATGCTCGATATAACTCACCTTCACTAAGTCCCTCTTCCTTTCTTTAACGAACTGGAAGAAGTAAGGGTTCGATCCCATATGGACCCTTCAATGTATGGTTTGTTTAACGAGTCCAGAGAAGGTAAACTTGGTGATTTTTCATGTTTAGAGAATCTGAAAAGAACTTAAAGTTGACTCTAGAGTTTGTCCTTTTCGTAATGTTAGTCTCGGGAGACTAAAAAAGAGATAAATTATCACTCGAAAGATGCCCTTTCAAACCTTTTAACGAGTGGGAAAGGAAGCAATATCACTCGACAATCTTTTCATGTTTAGAGAGTCTACAAAAATCTTAAAGACAACTCCAAGGTTCCTTTTTCGTGTATCCATGCGAGTCCTAAAAAGAGATAAAAGTTTACTTGGTTGCGTTCTCATGTTTTTTCGAGCATGAGAAGGAACTAAGACCATGCTCGTTATTGGTTTCATTTTTAAACAAGCTTGAAACAAAATTAAATTATGCTTGTAAATTCCCAACGTAATTTCCAAAGGTTGGGATACCCATGGATGGTTGGTACTTTGCCCCCAGCTTGAAAAGCTAGTGTTTTAACTCTAGAATGATAATCAAAGGCTGGATACGTGCCCCCCCAAGCTTCATTTCATTCACCAACTTTGAGGTTGTCACCAAACTTTGTACTAGATGGAGAAAAAGGATACAAGTTGATGAAATGAAGGTTCAAAAATGAAACCTAATGAAAGACTCGACTCGAAATCTACGAGATCTAGCGAAAGACTCGACCTAACGAGAGAGGTGACTGTTTCACTTTTTAACAATCTTGACACGGGAAAAGAACTATGCTCAAGGATTCGGGTTCAATTCCCAGATTTTTTTTTCATTTTTTAACGAGCTTGCTACAGAGATGAAAACTATGTTCAAGACATCTGTTTCATTTTTTAATGAGCTTGCCACAGAGAAGAAAAAATATCCTCATATATTCTCTTAAATTTTTTAATGAGCTTTCCACATAGAAGAGAAACTATGCTCGTAGCCTCTATTTCATTTTTTAACGAACTTTCCACAAGGAAGAGAAACTATGCTCTTAGCCTCTGTTTCAATTTTTAATGAGCTTTCCATAGAGAAGAGAAACTATGTTCATAACCTCTTCTTGATCATGGCTTCCAAGAGGTCAATGTCCTCGAAGGAATACATGTCAAGGGACAAACGTCAATCATGGCTTCCAAGATATCTTCACTGGATGGAAGAACAATTCTCTATAAGGAACACATGTCGAGGGTGACGTCAGGGTTAAGGAGATCATGCTCTAAAGACGCTACCGAAGATATCACCATGTCAACTGTCGAATCTAAGTCATATTTATCAGCAACCGAAGGCATGGGAGATAAAGCAACATAATTGACCTGTGGTGGGGGTGAAACCATTTGCATATAAGAACCGCTTAGGGAGGTCATTGGGTTGGTAATCAAGTCAGGACCAATGCATGAAAGTTTACCAATAGCCATAATTCTTCCATTGTGAGGGAAAGATATCACATGAAAGAGTGGACATAATAGCTTTCATGGCATAGACATAATCTCACCCAAGGATTAAATCGAAATCCAAGGGGTCCTGGACTACCATAACATCAATGAAGAAGGTTTTCCCTCCCAAAGGTACAAGAAATTGAGGAAGGAGTCCTAAAGGGGGATTGGTTATTCTTTTAAAAGATAACAGAGTCTGGGTAACCAACACAAGCTAAGGATAACCCAAATCTTACCAAGCAATAGAGGAAAAAATACTAACGGACGAACCTTCATCTATCAACACATGAGGAATGTCTTGACCACAAACCTGTACTGTAATCTTGAAAGGAATGTGATAGGGAAGACGAGGTACATTTAGCACACCCCAATAAAAAAGGATGGTCTCATTACTTGGAGGGGGTTTCGTGGGAGAGGGAGGAATGCCCCCCATCACGATAGATTCTGTATCAATGAGAAAAACATGGGAAGAATCAGGTTTACTCTCTAACAATAGAGTATGATCAACTGATAATGACATCAAATCGACCACTTGGGTTTCATTCTCAAAGGGGAGAATGGGGTCGACAACTAGAAATGGATCGACCGCTTGGGTTTCACTCTCTAACAGGAGAGTGGGATCGATCGAGGATGGGATCAAATCGACCACTTTGTCAACTGGTCCAATTTTGGATGTGACCAGATTGACTACATGATCAACTAGACTGACTGATGGAGGGACCAGATTAATCATTCCATCGACTACAAGTGGGTAGAGAGTAAGCTTTTGATAAGCAGCTGGAAGTTGAGGCTAGGAAATAGTCATTTCTTCCAATAATTTTGAGGCTCCATCCATATGGGGGAAAAGGTGACTTTGATGACTTCGTCCACATAACCAACATGGGAACTTGACTCTACTTTTATTCTTCCCATCAGTATCCTGACTAGTTGATGGGAGGTCATCAACATGTTATTCAGAGGCTAATGACATGGGTTGGTAAGGGCGTGTAGACCATGCTTCTATAACCTTGGATAGACCAGGGAAATCCTTAAGAATATGGCTACCCTTACAAATCTTGCAAGGTCATGTGGGATTACGGGTTGTTTGGGTGATCTTGGAATCATCAACACTCCCAGTATGATTATCAGTAACTAGTTGTTTTCCAACATGTTCGACAGTGGTTGGAAGTTTGGACCCTTGCTTATTTTTCTCTCATTGTTCTTCTTTTTTTTCGTCTTCTTATCCACTGGGTTACTAGCTTCAGAGCTTTCACTCGATGAAGAAGATGAAATGAAAGAATACTTTGCAAGTGAAGAAGGTAAAGGGGATCTTACTGGTGAAAAAGGTGAAGGATCAACATGAGGTTGATGTTCTTGGGGGGGAGTGCTTACAACTGAAGCACTAGCTGCATTTGGGATTACCTGAGTGGAAAACAACCATACCAATAATCCAATTGTGAGACCTAGAAGGCTCAAAGTAGCAATGTGAGGAGGACTAATGATTCCATAAGAAGGAAAAACAAAAGGTTCCCCTGGAAAAGGGGTTCCTTCATTGGTTGTTCCAAGAACTGACGCCATTAAAAATAGATCCAACCTAGAGTCTGCTAGGAAAAACAAAGAGCACCCTCTAAAAATCTAGGAAGCAAGCAAACAAACAAAACCTTCTTACAATGAACACACTAGTTGGTGATGAAATCCAATGTCGCAGGAACAATTTATGAAGGGGATGAGATAGAGCAGGTGGAAAAGTTACGTTGATGACCTTTTTAACGGAGTTACACCCTGGTGCAAGATCCCACACATAATTGTGGGTATACCCCCCAAGGAGTCCAAGTGAGTTTGACCAACGTCGATTCCAGGTACTTTGAAGACTTTCCCCTCCACAGTCACCTCGTGTAAAGAACCTAAATATTATGGCTACTAAGGTCACCAATTACTACACTGATGCCTAGGGAAATAGTCTACAGTCTGATCAATGCGCAAAGGTAGGATATCTAGCCTGAAATAAACTCGAAAGGCTTCCACTCATCATTGTGGGTATACCTTCAAGCGACCCCCTTAATATGCGCAATCTCTACACCAAGACCAACAAAGCAGGGTCAGTAACTTTGCCAGTCTCAATGCGACCTCAGGTTTGACCCTTGTGTGAGAAGGGCTTCCCAGGACAAAATGTAACAAGTGGATTTCACCGCTCCCTAACTCAAGATTCTATGTTTTTTTACAGCTTTGGAAAGTTATCTTTCACACCTTTTCCAAATCTCTACAACTAATCTAATGTAGTATAAAAGTGTCTGATAAATTTTAGTTTAGCGTTGATTTTTAAGGCTGTTGTTTACTCGAGAGGAAAATGACGTGGACTAAATGATGTTTTGACTGACTCTAAACAATGCAAAGAAATGAGAATGCAAATATTTCACTTCAATGAAATATATATTATGAGAAGTAGAAAACTTTTTCATTCCCAAATGCACAATGTCCCAAAATTCCCAAAAAAATGTACAATTTCGCTACTTCAAATACAAGCTAGTTTCACTACCCAAAAGAAAGAATTCATCTATCTTCTTTTTTTTATTCTATTGTATAAAGAAATTAAATACAAATCCTTTGATGTTCCACTACTTTCAATTAGAAGAAAGAGTCATATGCAGATGCAAAAGACACAAAGCAATAGAGGTTTCAAACAAAGCATGCACTCAAAGGAATGAGAACTGAAAGAAAACAAGTAGAAACTTGTTCTAACAAGAACTCAATAAAGGATTCAACAACTAACACACATTCAAGGAGTACAAGAAGATGTAGAGAATATTCCAAGAAAAGACGGGGAGAAAGATAAATCACTCAAATTGTCCCAACAAACCAAGCAACAAGAAAGGGTAATTTCAAATTTATGAAACAATTTCAAGCTCCAATCAAGAGAATAAAGGGTGATAAGCACCAAATATCAACCTAAATAACTTCACAAACAAATCACAAATTTTGGGTAAATACTTCCACAAAACAGGCTGAGAAAATCTGAGCAGAAAAAGGCAAAAACCCCCAAAGAAAGAGACCAACGCTTCATGTCTCAAGGGTACAGAGCATTGAATCACTCCATAAATCACTTGAGGGGATCTCTAGAGCTCTGATATGGCCTACAGGGGGGCATTGATCCACCCATAAATTCAAAAAACAGTCAAATAAAATGAAGAAAAACTCACCCAGAATCCACAACAATTGGTGAAATTGCTAGTGAAGATGAGAGAAAGGTAATGGATCATGAACAAATAGTAAAACTAATCTAAAATGTGGGAAAATGGAAAAAACAAGACCAAGGAAGGAAACCAAACCTGAAAGCTTCATTCACCAGTGGAGTTGCCAATTTCTATTACGGGAAAATCCCCCTGCAAATAGGTGAATTCCCTCTTGGATCCCAGACCCCTATAACCAAGACAGAAAGGTGCTAATGTTGGACACTAACATTCCTTCTAATGAAGCTAAACTAGTCAAGGAAGAAGAAGAAAGGAGTATAAATACTTTTAATGACGTTTTCCCTTGCTCGATCCAGGATGATCTTGATCTCCAAGCTCTTCAGAAGGTCCTGCAATCCAATGAACAACAACGACAAAACATACTTCCTATTCTACCATGATTAGGTTCGAAATAGATCTATCAAAAGGAATAATTTCATGAAAAATACACAAACTTGAAGGAAACATGCCAAACACATATATATTAATGAAAACAAATCAAAGTGCTTACAATTGTATATGCATATGCAATAGCCTCACCAAGCTCTCTTTGTCCAAACCCTTGCTCAAAAGTTCCACGATCAGAATGACTATACTTTCACTGATTATTCTCCCTTATGAGATCATAATTTTGACGCCTTCAATGTCTCCCCTTTTCACCATGAGGAGGCCTCCTTTTATAGGCTTTGAGAGGCCCAACCACCTTAGAGATTCTTGGGATAGGTTGAGGATATTTCTCCATCAATTGTGGATCCTACCTAAGATCTAGCCTTGACCTCATATTTGAATCAAACTGACTTCAAAGATATGGGGGATCTTCCCCTGATTTCCTCAACAGCACAATGCTCCCCTAGAATGGTGTACAGAGCGTTGTAATGCTCCCCAAAAGGAAGGCAAGGAGCGCTAGCGCTCCCTGCTAGTGGGTAGTGGAGCATTTCCCTTTAAAAATGATTTTCAAGTGGTCTTTCTCAAGGAAAAAGATTTTTACTCTTTGTCAAATGACATATCCTTCTTTTAACCAGTCTCTGATGATGTCTCAAGTATTCCTGTGATGTTGTTTGAGATACGACATAGGCAAGATGACAGTATGATATTTGCGACACTTGCGACATTTGTATCCAAAGTGAGACACTTGCGACACTTATAATGACAACTGTAGGTCATCATTGAAGTGAGTAATTTTGATGTGTAACACAGACCCAATATAAACTTGATCTATCAATACTGAGCCAAACCATCAGTAACAAAGGCATCCCCCTGAAGCCAGAAATATGTTATGATACCACATGAAATTTTTAAACCTATGAAGTAGATCAATGCATACATATTCTTAAGAAAAACATAAATTAATCAATGGCTCATACACATCGTACATAGTGTTTTACACTAGAAACCCTTAACTGGGAAAAAACCAACCTTCCTTGGTGTCACACCTCTCAAATATTCATTATATTAATTTCACCATTCACAGTACAATATATACAATACTTTAGGTATTTTGCAGCTACCTAAACCCTAATCTATTAATTTGGGATTAATTTAGAAAATAGTTAAAAATAATGAAAATTATTAAAATAGAAAAAACTGCCCCAAACCTTGTTAGCTCTAGGCTAACACCCAGAGATGAAGGATTTTCCTAAGCAAGGGGGGCGAATCCTATCCCCCCCTATAACCTCCTAACAAAAACGTTCATGGCCCTATTGTGAAATCCACTGCACCCCCACACACACATGAAAATAATATAACACATACCCAACAATATGATCATTTGGTAAGTCATCATCAATCCCTTTCAGGTCTTCTCCTATTTCAAGTCAATACAAGTGGGCAGGTCTAAAACGTTTTCCCTGATTGGACAATTATGTTGAATTCATATTCAAATTAGGAATTTTTACTAAATATTGTAAATCCTAATGATCAGTATAAAATGTAAATGGGTTTTCCTACAAATAGTGAAGGAACTTTTAGAGAGAAAATATCATCACCAATCCTTCTCTCTCCATGGTAGAATAATTACATTTTGCACTATTCATCTTCCGACTTGCATATTCTTTCGCATGGTCTATCATGTCATCATTGTATATTTTAACCTTGTACAATAATTTACTACAAACAAATTTTCAATAAAAGAACAAAAGAGATACAATGACAAATACACACATTACACAAATATTTTTCCCCTGGAAACCCAAACGGGGAAAAATAGCATATTATATATTCATTCACTTCATACATTGTTTACAATAAAATATACATATAAGATCCAACAACATCCAAAACCATAATCCAATGACCTGGATTAGTCAACAACCCTAATTCCCTAACCGGAAATAGAAAACCATTGGCGAAAAACCACCCAAAAATGGACATTGGTTCTAGTCATGAAAATATTATAACATATATCCAAAAATCTCCCACTTGCTTTTTTTTTTGCATACAGGGGGTTAGGGGGTTACATAGTCAACAAACCAAGGAAGCAATGCCAATATATCCTCTACACCAAGAGTACTTCTCAATGCTCACAGATTTTGTTAATGAATCTGAAACATTCTTCAAAGTGTCCACCTTCCTCAGCAACACCTTCTTTTCTTCAACCATGTCTCTCACAAACTAATATTGAACATCAATATGTTTTTGCTTTGAATGATAAGTTGGGTTCTTCACCAGAA
The DNA here is from genome assembly GCA_010110895.2 of Picea sitchensis. Taxonomy (NCBI): domain Eukaryota; kingdom Viridiplantae; phylum Streptophyta; class Pinopsida; order Pinales; family Pinaceae; genus Picea; species Picea sitchensis. The sequence goes on from SNQJ01S0075420.1 coordinate 26,868, forward strand.
AAAATGCACTCTAACTATCACAATCTATCCTTACATCTTATTGTACCAACCCAATACTTGAACACAATCTTTGTAAGCATAATGGTTCCTTGCTTGCATGAGTGGCTACCATGTATTCAACTTCTATAGTTGAAAGTTCCACTATAGACTATATTTTTCTCATCCAACTAATTGTTCCTCCAAATAGGTTAAACACATACTTGCTTGTAGATATTCTATGATCCATAGCTCCAGCCTAGTCTGCATCCACAAAGCCATGTATGTACAACACTCTGTCCAATATCGGTCTTCCTTGGTAACAAAATCCATAACTAGTAGTGCCACACAAATACATGAAAACCACGTTTATTGTTGTCCATTGGTCCTTCCCTTGTTTTGACATATACCTGCTCAAAACTCCCACTGTATTTGCAATGTTCGGTCTAATACAGACCATTTCATACATCGAACTTCCAACCACACTCACATATGGAACATGAGACATGTCCTCCTCCTCTTCTTATTTCTTGGGACATTGATCTATAGATAACTTTACACCTATAGGAATAGGGACACTGACCAGTTTACATTCCTTCATATTGAACCTCTGCAATATCGCCTCCCTTGAGTTAACCACAATTTCCTATTTTTCCGGTATCTTTTAATTTCCATGCCAAAAATGAAATATGTAGCACCAAGATCCTTCATGTCAAATTTAGAGGACAACTGAGTTTTCACATCCTGGATAATCTCCCTATTGTTTCCTATCAACAACATGTCATCCACATACAAGAGAAAATAAATCAAATGATCACCAATTAATTTAAAATATACACAATGATCTTTTTTGCTTCTTGTGAAGCCAAGTCCCAACATATAAGTATCAAAATTTTTATACCACATCCTTGGTGATTTTTTAAACCATACAGGTACTTTTTCAGCTTGCATACCAACTCCTTCTTTCCCTTCACTGCAAAGCCTTATGGTTTCTTCATGTAGATTTATTCTTCCAAATCACCATGTAGGGATGTTGTCTTCACATCCATCTATTCTAATTCAAAATCAAACATGGTAGTAACAGATAGAAAAAATATAATAGAGGTTAACTTGGCAACAGGAGAAAAAATCTCACCAAAATCAATTCCCTCAACCTGGGAATAACCCTTTGCTACTAACCGATATTTTTATTTCTCCACTTTTCCTTCTACATTCAACTTATTTTTAAATACTCAATTGTTTCCAATGGGATTTCTTCCATTCAAAAACTCCACTAGATCCCAAGCCTCATTCTTATCCAAGGCTACCATTTCTTCAACCATGGCCTTTTTCTAGAGTTTTCCATCCTCTAAATCCACTGCCTCCCTAACATTTCTAGGCTCTTCATCAGTAATAGAAAAAGAGAATTTTGAATAGAAATCAAGTGGAGTATACCTTTCCGGTAGCATTGTTTCCCACACTGATCTCCTCAATACTCAAGTATGAGGATCTTCTTCTTTTGATTCCTTTTCTTCTGTAGATTTTGATTCATCGTCCTTTGGCTCAAACTCTATTTTATCTAGTTCTTCCTTGCTTGGTAGGACTTCTTGTTTGACAACATCCTTCATTTATATAAATAACACATCTCAGATATACACAACCTTCTTAGTTTCTAGGTTCCAAAGCTTATAACCTTTGAGACCATATTTATACCCAATAAAGATACACTTTTTCATCCTTCTTATCTAGATTACTATTATTTTCCTTTGGAACATGAACACAGGCCTCACAAAAAAATACCTTGAGATGTGTGAGAGAGGGTTTCTTACCAATCCATACCTCATGTGGATTATTTTCATCCAGTGTTGATGAGGGTGATCGATTGACTAGGTAACATGCAGTACCCACTTCCTCTGCCAAGAATTCTTGCCCCAGTATTCGATGCCACAACATAACCTTTTGTATAGATACTGTAGGATATTTTTCTTGTTCTACTCCAATATCAGGAACAATGGAACTATTACACCCATTACTAATAGTTATTCCTTGCATCTTATACAAAGTTCCAATCCTCACTCCCTTCAGCAGCACCATTACTCCTCGAACCATCCTGCAAGTTCCTTTTTCAAATACTATTTTTACCCCTGCATCGTCCATTTTTCTTACAGAAATCAAATTTTTGGCCAATCCCTAGATTTGCAGAACACCAGGCAGTGTTCTAATCCTTCCATATATGAGCATCAAATTGAATTTTCCTCATCCTATTATTATGGTTGTCGAGTCATCACCTAGGAAAACATTACCTCCATCATACCTCTCATATTCACAAAACCAATCCTTGTGGGGAGTCATAAGAAAGGATGCACCTAATTCAACCAGCCATGCCTCATGATATGCATGTGTGCTTGAAGAATCCAAGTACACATCTCCTCTTTCTTGCTTGGAGGTATTTTTTTCTATAGAGGGAGCACTTTCAGAGGTATTTTCTTCTGGTTGTAGCTTCCCCTGACACATTCAGTAATACTGAATCTGAGAGACACAATCAGATTGTGCTCTTTGCCTTTCGATCCAAATTTTTCCAGTCATATGCTAAAATTCCTGCAAGTGCAGTACCTAGATCCATCGTGATCTACTGATCTTTGTCTACCAACAAATATTCCATCTTGAGCTTCCATAGATCAAAACTTTTTCCATTAAATTTATCGATCTCTATTTTTTAAATGCTTGCCATTTATTTTCACTTGAAGAAAAAATACCACATATCTCCCACTATAACAAGGTTTATCACAGTCCCGAGCCAAACCCCTAACCACAAAGGCATCCCCCTTAATCCAATAATTTCTCTAATACCCAATGTATATTTAAACACTGTACAATAATTTATTGTAACATATTTTCAATAAAAGAATAGAAAAGATACAATGTAAAATACACACATTACACAAATATTTCCCCCCTGGAAACCCAAACCGGGAAAACCAACATATTCTATATCCATTCACTTGATACATTGTTTACAATAAAATATACATATAGGAGCCAACAACATCCAAAACCCTAATCCAATTACTTGTATTAGTCAACAACCCTAATTCCTTAACCGAAAATAGAAAACCATTGGTGAAAAACCATGTGTCGAAAAACCATCCAAAAATGGAGATGAAAACTGAGGACCGCCCAAAAATGGACACGAAAACCAAGAAATTGTTTTTTGGGGGCATTGCCACCGAACCCTTGCATGCTCTACGCAAAGTAGACACTATTTATGTTCATGCAAAGAATATAAAACATATCCAACAATCATCCAAGTGTGTTAGTACTACTATGACTACAATGTTTGACACATCAACTACCCATAATTTTAAGACCTGAAAAAACCATAGAAAAACTGCCAAGAATATAGAGAAACGTTAAGTTAGTGGAAGAGGTGCATGACCACCAATATCCACTTGGATTAGTACCTCCCCCCTTATAAGAAATGGTATCCATTATGTCAAGTTCCCTCACTAAATGGGGAAACTTCTGTTGAATCTGGATCCTTGTGAAACACTTTCCTTGGTGAAGAGGCTACCCTACTTTAACAAACCAATAAAGTTGTATGTTCTATTGGTGTGTGACTTTCATTTGTGTATCCATGATTCAATCAATTTTATCCTGCTCAAGGTAGTCATGGTTGATTTTTTTAGGGTCCAAGTGCTCAGATACCTCCGAGGTGTTCAGTAGAGGTGGAAAATATGGGTGAAGGAGCTCCATATTAAAGACTGTATGCAGGCCAAGGAATGGGGGAATACTTAATTCAAAACCATTCTCTCCTATAGCCTTGGTGATGGTGTAAGGCCCATATTGAATTGGGTGAAGCTTGCGATGGGTTCTTGCAAGGTTCTCTTTCCGTAATTGTAACCAGACCTTATCACCAACCTGAAACTTGTGTGGAACCCAATGTTGGTCATGTCACTGCTTATACTTGGCATTAGATTTCTGCAAGATGACATAGACTTGTTGGAATATGTGATGAATTCATTCAAAAATTCTTGTTTCCTTATCAGCCTCAGTTTGATTATGGGAAGATTCTTTGTGTGTGGACGTAATGGGTAGATTTGCTTCAATTGGGGCCAATGGCGGGAATTCCAAGAACACCTAAAAAGGTTTGTGGCTAGTAGAGCTATGAAGGGATCGATGTTAGCTATGGTGAACATGAGGAAGACTCCAATCCCATGTTCAGAGATGTTTGGATTCATACATTCTCGGGACATGCATAATCATCATGTTGACTACCTCTATCTTTCCATCAGTTTGGGGATGGAAGGTAGTTGATTTGGTGATTTTGGTATCCATCAATGACCAAAGACTAGACCAGAATGTACTCGAGAACCTAATATCATGATTTTAATAATAGTCTATGTTAGCCCGAAATGAACCCAAACATGATCGAAGAAGAGATTAGAGTGGCCTCGGTTTTGATACTCTTCTTGTAGGGTGTCAAAACTACCATCTTAGAGAATTGATCAATGACCATGAAGACATGGTCATTACCATTCTTGGCTGAAGGTAGATCAGACATGTAATCCATGGATATGGAATCCCAAGGCCTATCAAGAGTAGGTAGAGGGGTTTATATCCCATGTTTCTTAATGGGGGGTTTGGAAATGGCACAAGTAGTGGATGGTATGATATACTTTCTAACATCATGTTGAAGACTCAACCAATAAAAGTGATTTTGTAGTACAACCATGGTCTTTTCCACACCAAAGTGTCCTTCCACTCGACTGTAATGAGCTTCCCAAATCATATTTTTCTTCTTTCTTGAAGGAACACAAAGATGGACCAAATGACATATCAGTCCATCCTATAGATGAAAATATGCAATTGGTGTGTCTATGCCTAGTCTTTTATATGTGGCACCAAGTTCATGATCATTTTGATATACGTGTGATCACCTGAAGGTCTCATGGCCACAAGAGTTGATCAGTATGGTTAGTGTTTCAAATGGAGGTCAAATGCGACATTCAGTGACTTGGTTGGTGTTATCCTTCTTGTACTTAATGTTCATGTGGAACTGTTTCAGGTATGTGGACCACTTTTGATGGTGGTCATTTTGTAACATTCTTTTCATTTGCATGAACTGTAGGGACTTCTAATTAGTTGGGATGATAGTCACCTTCCTGATAATGTAATGCTTCATTGGCATTGTTGTTCCTGAGCTTATACTTAAGTTTTCAAAGTATAATGTCAAGGCATCCAGAAATAAAGGAGGTTTTAGTGTTTGTGTTTTCTACCTCTGTTATGTGAGAAAAATTCCTACAAATGAATTAATAGCATAACAGATCAGAGGCCATCTTTCATGTCTGAGTTAAAATTAAAATCATTGGGTGTGACGAGAGAAAAACATAAAGTTGTTAGACAAAGAAAGGCATCTATTATAGAAGAATCTTACTTTGCTACAGGAGAAGAAAATAGATGATATAACCTTAAATGAAGCATAAAATGTAGCAATCTAATTAACTCATAGGTCTTGTATTTACTAACAGTAAAACAGAGAGAAAACTGTGCGCTATTAAATTACTAAATGAAATGTAACCACAGTAGATGTTGTACTAAATTGCGATCAAGCATTCATCAAGGAGATATATAAAAAGATACTAGAATATGGAAAGACAGAGGAACACATAACTCAAATGAATGAAATATGGAATCTTTGATCTGTATTTGTATTAATCCTCAATGAGGATAGCTTTCTCAAATACATATGGAAAAACTCCAACCACTCTTTAGTCTTTTGAAAATATATTTATACAAGAGATTCTCAACCCTAGGCAGTTGGAATTCTCATTATTCCTAGGTAATGATGGTTACAAAATGAAAACTGGAACTGTTTCACTTGGTTCTTCTCTATCTCTTTCTCATACCGACAGAAATAGATATGAATATGTTACTTCATTGATTCTTTGAATTACTCCCTTTTCCTCGCTCAAGACATTCCACACACCTGCTTAGAAATTGTACTACTAGTCTAGAAGGTTTTGTCATATCTTTTGCCTCAAAAAGATACAACTTCTTTTGTAATTGTGGCAACCTGTCTTCTATCCTTATATCTTCAGAAATCATTGACTGTAGATGTAAATTTGTCTTTACCAGCCATCTATCTATTTGAGCAATGTCAACCTACTATAGCTGTGAAATTTCAACTTGAGCTACCTCTAAGTTTTCTTTGACGCCAATTTGATGCTTTACAATATTGATTTGTCCTAGTATTTTAGAACCATGATCATTTTCGAGGCCTAGTGATTGTTTGCTAAGAAAATGGAAAACCTCTTCACAATCCTCTTTTATTTCCTTCACAATCGTTCTTTTACTCTTGGCTATATTGGCCTCCCATGTCTTTAATAATATATCACCTTTGACCTATTCTGCAATAGTCAATCTGGGAGTTACATATATTTATTCTCTAGCCGATGACACGACCACTTCTTGAAAAGTGATTTAGGATGCAGTGGCCTCTTTTTCTCTGAAACCAATATTTGCAATGATTGGTTTACTTCCAGAAAATGATTTTGGATGATTCCTACCTTAGAAAAAAGTCTTTGTTGTGCTATTTCCAGTTTCTTTAGCACTTCCAATGATTGAGCTTGAAACAATGCTATATCCACAACCATTTTCTCAGTGGAACTGACCTTGTCTTGTAATTGTTTTACCAACTCATCTTGTTGGATAGTCTGTATTTCGCTCACTTGCATCTTCTTATGAATATCATCAAGACTAGACTTCAGCAGTTGGATTTCTTGTTTGTCACTAGCTCTAGCCTATTCCAGTCCCTTGTTGACTTCATCTCGGACATTCTTTTCTGTATTCCTTATTTGATTTTGCAATTGACTTATCATTTGATTTCTCTTCTTCAGTCTTTCTTTCATATTATCAACTGAGAATAGGTTAGTTGTTGCAAAATCTCCCAAGGAGCCTTCTACCTCTGTAGAAAAGTCTTATTCTTCCAAATTTTGTCCATCCAATAGTACTCTGTGATTTTTTATTGTTGCACCCTCTTTCTGGTGCATTTCTTTCTTCACCACATCTTTCCTTTTCTTACTGAAAAAATAAATCAGAGGGAGGTATCTCTTCAATAAGGATAGGCGTGAGATCTCTTATGAGTATTACCTCTTCATTGGGGTTTCCTCTGGTGAATTGCAATGGCATGACAACCTGAATGGGGCTGTCAATTTCTGTAGATAATTGTTTTTCGGTTACATCTATAGTTGATTTATCTGATGAAGACAATGGAATATCTTCTCCTTGCTTTATTAATTTCTCTGATTGATATTTGGCCTGGTCATAAGATACCTGTGTCGCCGGGATATATTTTGTCTTAGTCGAGATCTCATATTTATCTGATTTTTCTGGGGCTTCTTGTTTGCTAGAGCTTCCAACTTCTGGATTCCGAGTCTTTGTTACCTGTGTAGCAGGAGACATTGGGTTTCCCCCTTGTAATACTTTCAGAAGACTACTTCTTTGGTGCTTTTGGAAGTTGTAAAAATCAATCATTTTATTAGGTGATAGAGCTCGAACTCGGCTCAGAACTTCTTGGTAAGATCTCACCCCTCGGAACACTTCGTCCTGAGGGGATTCTTTATGTTCATAATTTTTAAGATTACAACTGGCCATATGTTTACCCATGACCTTTTGTGGGTCGTGTTTCTTAAATTCAATGTTAACCAATTTTATTTCTTCTAAGGCCGCAACCTCCACTTTGGAGTGGCCAAAATCCAATAAAGAAAATGCACCAATATGTAAGGGAAACAATAGCCACACCTTTTTCTGCACTACTTTGAGCTCTTTTGTAATCCCATCGAGTACAGCTTGTCATGTGACCTCGCGGCACACCAGTCAGTTTGGTAAAAATTGCGGTAAAGCATATGGGGGAACTGAGCAATCGAAAACTTTGATATAAGAGAAGTGTTCTTTGATGTACCAATCTGCCACTTTATCTAGGTTAGCCACAACTATGTCCGAAATTCTAGGAGGTGAGTGACCAAAAATAGCAATGTGCATTGACATCGTTATCCAATTATAGATTTCATAAAAGAAATCATTCGCCTTGTCTTCCCAGAGTTTTGAATGATAAATATGAATTGGTTCTACACTATCTAGAGTCCAACTCCAACCCATCAGCGGGAAAGGTGCCATGAAACAGATGGCGTCCATGATATAAGTTGGCATGTAAAATGAAGTTGATTTCCCCTTGGCTTTCTTTGTCTGGTATTCTGTAATTTCCCTAGTTAGACTGTCCGACAATATCTTGGCCCAGTCAAAGCAATAACCTTCCGCCACTGTGTGTATAATGGGTACCCATGGTAGAAAGAAATGGGTTGTGTTATCTTTTCTATAAATTATGCACATCATCATGGCTATATACATGAACTGTGGTTCTAGTGATGAGATTGAGTATATGTCGTGAGAATCAACTCTGAACGTTTTGGGGCGTGATCACCAGTCCTTGATCAAGTTAGAAAGATTCTTTCCATATTGATCACACTCCTTCTTGCTAAAATTCTCTAGAAAACTAGAATTGTAAATGAATTTTGATGTTGAAGACAGGTTATACATCACCTATATGTGTTTTGGTCGAAATGACCCAACAACTACCTTCTGAGAATTGAAAATAGTTCTAGTTGGTATATCCACATGATCCAGTGCCCATTTAATCATGTCATTGTAGGGTAAAAGACTTGGCCTTGTTGCTACCTTATGCATATCTTCCTAAGAAATAGTCTTGTATTTGGTAGATAAGTCTTCCTTTTCGTTGTCGCTTGAATCATCAGGGCAGTTTACCAGTTCGTACTGTAGGATGTTGAATACATTCGTCCAAGTTTTAACCACGTTTATAATTCTGGGTGAGGTGTCGGAGATAACCTATGAACTCTGGCCTAAACTCTCACTAGTTTTTTTAGCTTATTTTCGTGGAAAAATGGTAGTAGTTCTTAAAAACCTGTTATTTGTCATAGAACACGCATAGGACTAAGTATCTCGTTAAGCAAGCTCTACCAAAATGTAAATGTAATTTAAAATGAAAAAGTCTTTCTTGCCTTAGACGCCTTGACCTGCATATACCTTCACTGACAATACATTTAATTCTTTTAATAAAAATATTTGGGCATTAATGCAAGATCTTGTTTGAAATCATTTCCCCAGGCTGGTCATTTAATAACATTAATGGTCAATTTTCATGATCGGAAAAGAAATTTGAAATCACCTGTATCGCAATCAGCATAAACTCAACGGTAAAATAAAAGTGTTTTATTTGTTAATAAATCGAGTTTATACGTTAATTAATTATGTTTTACCTTAATCCATTTCGGGGTTTCGGGTCCTAGGTTAACCTATTTCAATTCAAGCTAAGATTCCCGAATCACAAAATCGTGATTGATTAATTAATATTAATCATGTTTAACGTTTATAAATAATCATGATTAATTGATGATTTCATGACTTCTCATATCGGGGGTTTTAAGTTATCGTTTGAGGCAGGATTCCTGAAACACGAAGTTGTGATAAGGTTAATTATTGTTAATCATTTTAATTGTTTCATTAACTTGATTTAATTCAAGCTAGTTTCGTGACTTCGCATATCGGGACTTTGGAATTCTTTGTATGTCTAACTGTTAGTATTGTGAAACCACGAAACCCAATAATTTGAAAGTTGTCTTTAGTGATTTATCTTTTTAATGAAAGGGTGGCTCCATAACTTGAAAATATTTTAGACCATTGGATTAATTAGAAGACTTTATTGACAGTAATATCCAAGTGCGCATTTATCCTTATTTAAACAAAATGAAATTATTTAAGTCTAATGTTTTTAGAAATATATATATATGTTTCAACAGGCAACATTCTTGTACAATGGAGTACATCTCCTTATCATAGGTGGGGTACTTGTGGATGACATGTGAGAGTGTCTCACTATGGTAGGCCAATGGGTGGCCATGGTGAGTGAGGACTACACCAACTGCATAGTTTGAAGCATTTTTTAATGTTAGGAAATAGACCTCCATGATAAACCTAATAGAAGAGAATAAGACAAATTTAATCAAGAAATTAAATGACAAAGCAATCACACAGTACACAGAGATTTACCCTGGAAACCCAAATGGGAAAACTAGAATTCCTTGAGAGTCTTTCTCTCTTATTTTCTTATTCATTTGGAATAAGGGGTTACATGACTAACCTTGGTCTATACCTA
>SNQJ01S0075421.1:20961-37050 GCA_010110895.2 Picea sitchensis
CCGTTGATCCGGGCGCGCGAATCTGGACCGCTCGGTCTTGCGTGTTGTTTACCATGGGCACATTATCGCCCAAAACTTAGGACAAATGGGTTTTAACCCGCTCTTTCGCACTCCAACCCCTTTAACAAGAAATATCGCTAACAGGTAGCAAACTTCACGACCAACGGTTCAAATGGCTCGATGTCCGGGAAGGTCTCACCTTCTGACATCTCCCAGGTAATAAAATATATAAGGATCAAGAGCTAGCTGAAATGAAATTCATATCCTTGATCATGTGCTTCTTTGTAGTTGAGTTCCAATTGGTTCACTAGGTACTTCGCCCAGTTCATCTGAAGGCCTTCCATGCACTTCCCTGTGAGGTCGACTACAAAACCGATGACTTTTGTAGGTTATTTCTTTCATACTAAATTCCCCGCAATCAACTGACAGACGAGGAACGCTGCGCCACTCTATATAGAATCTACCTTGTAGCCTCGTGTTCCCTTCTTGATATCACCATAAGTTTCCTTGATCTTCTGTGCTAGAGCGTGATCCATGGTTTTTTCGGGGTAAAACTCTTTTGGATCAAGTCGTTCCATACTCAACCCTGTGATCTGATTGATCAATGTTGGATCAACTGTTATATGGTGGTTTAACCACAAATATCCGCCATGGTAACAAGAAAGAAAAATATTGACATAGGCATTGACTTCCTGGTGTCTACCAAAGTGGGGAATCTTCATGATGTTCAGCAGGGTGGACTGCGTGAGGTTCATAGTCCACGACTGGGGGATTATCTTCTAATTCTTTCCCTTAGTTATGGTCAGGTACTTATGTGGGGTGAGCATGTTATAGAATTTCCGATCTCCGAGGTTGAAGTCGCTAAAATTCAACGCCGCAATCTTATCTTGATCTACTTGAACTACGTGTATCTCCTTCGAGAGGTACGCTGTAACCTAGGTGTATTCGAAATCTCTTGGTACACTGTCTCGATTTATTGCACCGCTCAGAGGTGGTATATAGGTAGGTAATATGTTCGAGATAAATTTGGCATTCGCTAGATTATCCCTATGCTTGGTTCTCTTTTAATCTAATGGTCGAGATGGTCCGGCTTCGCTAGTAGTTGACGAAGAGGCTGGTAGTCCTCTCGTCGATGATGCTTGTACACCTGTAGACATCAACATGAATGTTTCAGTCATGAGGTCAATCATAACTTCTTCAACATCTTTCTCTGTATCATGTTGTTGGGGCCTAAATCCCCTGACTCAACAGTAGGAATCAAACCCGCCATCGAGGAAAAATTAGATTTTGCAGCATTTGGAGTGGAATGGTTCTCCAGATCTAGCGATCTGGCCATATTATTGATGGGCTTTTGTATCTTCTTATTGGAGGCTCTTCCTTAGTTAGGACAATTCTTTTTTCTATATTTCTCTTGGTTGGGGCTGGTGTGAGAGATGCAAGCCAGTATAAACCAACTTGACAAACAATAAGACAAAAATTTAAACTATTGGGAAGAGGTCGAAGTTGGGATAACCCGTTGCTCGAACATGTAGACAATGATTTTATGCCAAAAGGCCTAGTAATAATACATCAACCAAATGAACATCCAATTACTGTCTGAGAGAGATAATTAACAGAAAGAAAACACATATTTAATCAAGATAATGGTAAGAAAAATAATTCATCTACCATAAAATTCATCACATAATAGCACAACAATTTGTCTTCATCATTTAAAGCAAAGAACATCAAAACATTGCACCAGATAACTTGACAACAAAATCAATTGCTCTTACTCATTTATTGCAACATTCATGGAATAAGAAAGGAAGTAATTCTTCTCCAACTCTAATCACATACATCTGATGAAGATAAATTTTCTTTGTTCCAGAAGGACTTCTCAATTCATAGCAGTCTCAAAATAATTATCAACAACCAAAAGAAAGAGTTCTTGCAACAACCATCGACCCCTGACTCACTGGTCGATGTCTCTATTTATAATATAAAGTTTAACATTAATTAACAGCTAAATACAATTGGAGCTAATAAAAAATCGCCATGTGGCATTATCATCTAACAGTCTTTCAACAATCCAGCCCAAATCTTTCCTGAAAAGGGTGGATTCTTTCATAATCAGACCATCTGATAAAGAGTTCGTCATAGGTGTTGGCCCATGGAAATCTGTGTTGGTCCATTGGAGCCGCATATATCCCTCTGATGTCCGCCACATGCACCCGATACTTCGTGAGACTAAATTTCAATTGGAAAAACATGGTTCGAGATTTGATTGAATGTCCTATGAACTATTGCACTTTCCCTGTTTTTGCATTGGTGACCTTTTCATATTCTTCATCCCATAACGCATCTTGTTCAAATCACAGCTTAATTATTTCGTTTAGATCGGTAAACATATCGGGGGTACCGAACTCAGGGAGTCCGATATCTTTTATTATTTTATTGATTTTATCCCAGTGCTTCTGACATCTTGCCCATTGTTCTTGGATTTCTCCATGTGGAATTCAAGACATTTTAGCCTAGTATTCGGTCGATCGCTTCATGAGATTGAGACTTCTTTTACTTACTAGTTGAATGTCCCGGTCTTCCTTTTCTCGGCCTTTCTGGATTGCCTCAATATACTCAGGCCTCTCCATCGCCTGTTGTTCCTTCTCATACAATCGCTCCATTTCCTTACATGTCACGAGTGCCATGAGAGCATCTTCCTGAAATTCGGCTATATTTGAGATTAAAAGGTGTCTTTCTTCCTTGAACTCATTGTAAAATTTACCGAATTCATTTTTTAGATACACAATGGTCTGGGTAGCATCCTTATATTAATTGGAAAGATTGTGCAAGTGTTAAAGCTCCTTTTGGGCGGTGGAAAGATCCTTTTCATCTCTCCTGGCTCTATCTTGGGTGGCCTCTGAGAGGGCTCTTCCCACACCAATCAACTCAGACGTACGGGTGTCTGTTGTATTGATTAAATTATCCTCAGTGGTGACTATGATGGAATGATCCAAGGTGATTCTTCTCTTCTTTGCGGTCCTCTAAACGATAGCCTTTCTCTTTTGATCATAGGATATCGCATAGATGTCTGTGACCTCATATACTGGGTCTGGTATCTGCTGATCACCCCATGTGAGATTGTTTCCCAAGCTTCCCGCAGTGTATATTTGTTCGAGAGTGGGCTCTCAAACTTCTTCATTCTATCTTGTAGATCCAACTTCTAATTGTTGCTCACCAGGGATCTGATTATTGGGTATAATAGAGGTGTCGGGTATAGATTTGTCACTTACTTACTCATTGGCCATGGAACTATCGATTTCATTTTGCGGAGGCTCGTCACTCAGGCCTGCATCTGTTTCTGGTTCATTGAACTTTCCTGCATTGAGACCGCCTTCAACTTCAACTTCCTTTTGTGGGACCTCCTCATCACGATCCTCATGTCTAGGGGAAGAGGTCTTTTTGGGACTTGGGGAAGGAGTTTTTTCGGGACCTGATTCTTCTTGGATGCATACCGGGGTTCCACTAGGGGGCTATGGGCTCTCGTCGTCGTTGTATATATGTATAAGCATGATCAAGGGATTGGGTGTTTCATTTCTATCGACACTTGACCTGTCTCTGGTTGAGTTGTTCCTCCTTCCGAGGGGTCGATTGGTGGTGTCATGGATTCAGGATTACCTGACCCAATGGTGTTATCGAGACCTATGGGACCAGGGCCACTTGACTCCGTCAGGAAAATTTGGACGGTAGTTGGAATATTGGTTCTTATGGAAAGATATGGGTCATACTGCATCCGCTTCATTAGTAGATGAGCTTGTTGGTATAAAAGTGTGCTACTCTCTCAAGCCGTTTGATATTCAGGGGAAACTCTGATTTGTACCAGGGATCCCGGATGATTTTCTGCAACCTCAATGTCTTCTTGGGGATCATTTGTTTCTTCCTCCAATTCATATGCTACTGTTGCTTCAGGGCATCGGCCAATTCCCCAAACTCCTTGCTCCAAAAATGTGGCTTGGTCTTCGTAGTTTATAAATCTAAACTAGGTTCCTCTAGGATCAACCTTCATGGCTTCCACCACATCCCATTCTTGAGCTTTCTCGGTGAAAATTTCATCCTCAAACCGATCATGGGCATAGGGTCAACAGGATGATACCTGTGACGTATGCTGCAGAACTAATCCCTTGGGATCATGTTTGTGGAATCTACCAGTTTGGAACCGAAATTCCAATTGACCTTGCCCAAGTTGTTTAGCATGTGCGGTGTCTTTGACCATGCAGAAGCCGATATGAAACCCATACGGTATGAAAGCCCGCTTCTTGTATTTCACTAAAGTTGCGTTGTATCCTTGTAGGATGGTTTGATAGAAGATTTCTCCTAACACTGTTAGGTGAGGAACATAAATGGGCAACAAATGGGGTGCCCCTGTGACATCGAAAACCCTGATGTAGGCTTCTCGTTCATCTAAATACCAGTGACCAATTTTGACTATGAACTTCTTTTGCTTCGTCTGATAATCTCAGGCATTATTTCCTGAAGAGAAAGAAATAAATGGGCGCAATAAAATGATCACATATAACATCATAGGATTTCTTGTACCTGTTTCCCCACAAAATGATGAAGTATATGTGGGCTGCGAGCTCCGAAGTTTGCCAATTTAGGTTAATCCCAACAAAAGAGTTCTTGGCACATATGAGTTCTAGTAGATACGAGGCCATGTAGAAGATGGGGGTATCTACCTCCTTTGGCGTCTGAGCCTGTTTTATGTAGGTGCTCAACTGTTTAGAAATGATAGTACTCCAATTGAAATTGGTGCCTGAAATGGTGACTGTGAAAGACAGAGGCATCCAAGCTTCAAAAAACTGGGAGCAGTCTTTCTCTCCATGTAACCTACAGAGAAGGGCCATGAGATAGGCGTATAGTTCCCTGATATTGATTGTCGGGTACTAGCCAGAAGTCTGATTCATGAATATTTTGTCTTCCCTCCACCAGGATGCCATGATTTTGCTTGTGTCATGTGAGGAATAGAAACTCAGCACGAAATCAGTGCTCAACTTTTATCCAGACTCATTGATTTTGTAGTATTTTTGAACTTCTGATGGCAGGAAAATCCCAACACATTTTCCATTGTCATCATTAATCAAACATTTATGTGCATCGGTGTGATCAATGAGCCACTTCAAGAGCTCGACGCAAGGAAAAACCGGAGACCAGCTTGCCACCATGTGTAGGTAAGTCCTGCGAATGTTTGGGAGGACCTCGTCATCAAGATTCCCTTTATCAAGATCATTGTGCAGAGCATATTCGAGCGGTTATTCTTTCTTGATCTTCTTGAAGACTTCTTCCCAGCAAGGAAAAGTTGTCTTTGCTCCAATGCTTGCCTTTGTATCTCTGAAAGCTGGGGGTTGGACAAAGGGTTCCTTGGTGATTCTCTTAATGACGGACACCAGTTTAGGGACGATCTCTAATTATCGAGCAACTACTAGGGAGGAGACTTCTCCTATTTTCGATTCTTGCATCTTTGGCGCCCTTGGTGATTTTCTGGTGGATGGCTTCTTCGAAGGCATTTCTCCTGCAATCAAAGCCTCCCTTTAAAAACGTATATAGAGAAACATCAGGTGAGAATCATATAAAAATGAAGCATAAACTGTAAGTGGACCCATACCTGTAATGCTTTCTAAGATAACTATTTAATACTCATTGGACTTCAGACGCTTCCCCTGGACTGATAGCTTTGTTCTCCTGTTTGTTTTGAATTTCTTGCTGCGCAGGATGGGATCATACAAAATGACTTGGAATAATATAACTGGGAGATACTACCAGTCCTATCAATTAGTTAATACAGGTGATAAATGTAGATGTCAAAATAAACCACTGTCGGATCTCTGCCGCTGAGACTTAATTGATTGACAACAAGGGCGTGGATGGAGATGCATTGTATCGGTGAGTTTAATGGTTCCTTTTTTTATTCATGCACGAGCTAGTAACTAATGTGTGATCTACGAATTAACTAAATCTTTGAATGCTGAGTACTTGACACAGGTAGGGGTTAAAAGTCATGTCATGTCTCACCTTCATAAAGAGCGGATTATCAGTTTCAAACCAAGGTGAAAAAAATCAAAGGTAGAAAACAAAGTGGTACCCAAAAGGAAATGGTCACAAAAATTTTAGGGTGTGTTGAGCACTCAATAAATGGTGATTCATTGGGTGAACACAAAATCTCTATCCCATAAAACAAATATCTCTGATCCTTCTTTTATTCATGCTAACCAGAATTATATCTGTGTATATATTATATATATTATATATATATATATATATTATATATATATATATATATATATAAAGTATTATTATTGGAAGTACTGCTTTAGGGCTTGACCGTTCACTCGGAGGGCGTCAGGTTCCCCCCTCAGATTTTGAAACCGATAAGTACCTACCCCAATCTTCTCACCCACCTGAAAAGGTTCAAGCCATAGGCTCTAAAACTTGGAATGCTTCCCTTTGGGTCCATTTACCCTATCCAACTTTAGAACTAAGTCTACTACTTCAAAATTCTTTTCTTTAGCTTTATGATTATCGAACCATCTTTTCACTATCTGTTGATGGGATGAAAATTTAGAATTAGCCTTTTCCCTCTCTTCCTCCAGCATGAGCAGAGTGTTGATTCTTTGTTGCATGGCCGAGGATGTTTCATCGTTAGAATATTGGGCCAATCAGAGAGATGGAAGATAAATCCCGTTCGGGAGAATGGCTTCTTGTCCGTAGACCAGGAAGTATGGGGAATTCCCTATGGATTCTTTGTGTGTGACCCTATCAACCCATACTGAATTATGGAGTTGGTTATGCCAATTTCTATGGTTATCAACAACCATCTTCTTAAGTATCCTTACCAGGTTCTTATTGGTTGATTCCGCTACACCGTTTCCCTGAGGGTAAGAATTTGCAGAGTACTTGATTATGATTCCTCTGTCTAGAGCGAAATCTGTCAATAGGGTAGAAGAGAAGTAAGCTACATTATAAAAGACCAGAATAGAAGGGACACCAAACCTCGTAATTAGTTGTTGTTCTATAAATTGGATGACTAGTTTATCATTTACATGGGTTAGAGGAATGGCCTCAGCCCATTTTGTGAAATAGTCAGTGGCAGTAAGAATGTAGTTCTGAAATTTCAAAGAGTTGGGCATAATTTCTCCTATGATATCCAACCCCCACTTCTCAAAAGGTCTAGAGACAGTCACAAGATGAAGTGGGATTGTTTCCCTTCTGTCCTTGCCAACACTTATTTAACATGTCTTACAATTCCTAGCATAAGCATGAGCGTCTTTGAAAAAAGTGGGCCAATAATAACCGGCTCTCAGGATTTTATGAGAGGTGGTGTTCCCTACAAAATGTCCTCCGCCGGGACCATCATGGAGTTACTTCAAAACCTTATCAGCATCTTCTTGTTTGAGACATCTCAGCAATACCCTGTCATAGTTGATCTGGAAGAGTACCAAATTTATAAGGATATATTGCGCGGATTTTAATCTAAGGGCTATCCTTTCTTTGGGGCCGAGGCTTTCGGGACAAGTCCCGTGGTGCAGTAGATAAGATAAATACTTATACCAGGAGTCGCGTCCTGGGGAAATCTATGTTGCTTCTCCGCACCAAAGTGTTATTTCATTCTCCCACCTAAGAAATTCATTTACCTGATCTTGGGCTTTGGCTACGAGCTTGCACAAACCTTGCACCTTTACTAGTTTGGGGGGTTTTATATCTAGATCAAATTCCAGGATTACGACCATCCAGTTCTCTCTTCTTTCTCCCATTTCTTGTTGGATAAACAAGGATCAAACCACAGGGTGCAGCACAATCACCTTAGTGTGATTCTTGAGGATGTAAGACCTGAAATGTTTTACTGCCTTATAAACCGCATAGGCCTATTTAGCTATGGTGGGATAATTGAGCTCAGCTCCTTGAAGGTTGGTACTCATAAATGACACTGAGGCTTCATTGTTTTCGTCATCCTTCTGAGTCAAAACCGCAGCTAGTGATTGGTTAGAGGCGAAAGTATAAAGATTAAAGTCTTTATTGAAATCAGGACTTTGCAACACCGTGGCTCGAGATATGGTAGCCTTGATGTTTTTGAAAGCATTTTTTTGTTCATCATCCCACTTAAATTTGACATCTTTGCGAATCATCTTTTGTAAGGGTTTGATCATTTTGGCAAAGTTGGGAGTGAATTTCCTCATGAAGTTGATTTGCCCGAAAAAGGACTGCATGTCCTTCTTGTTGTGGGGTAGAGGAATTTGAGCTATGGATTTAATCCTTCTGGGATCTATGTGAATCCCCGCTTGAGATATAACATGGCCCAACAATTTACCCTCCTTGACACTGAAGATATTTTTCTTAGGATTCAGTGATATACCGTATCTCATGCATCTCTCAAAAATCTGAGTTAAGTGTTGGATGTGTTCTTCTCTATTCTTTGAATACACTGTTACTTCGTCTAAATATACTACCACACACTTATTTATAAGTCCCTGAAAATCCACGTCCATGGCCCTCTAGAAGATCTCTCCCACGTTAATTAAGCCGAAAGGCATGCGTTTATAAGTGAAGGTTCCCCACTTGGTTTGGAAGGTAGTATTTAATCGATCTTCCTCTGAAACCAACACATGATTGTACCCTGAGAAGCCATCCAGTAGAGAGAAAATCATCGAACCTGACACGGTCTGTAGGATTTGCTCCATCGGTGGGACAGGATAATTGTCTTTTTCCGAAGATCTGTTGAGGTTCTGAAAATATATGCACAATCGAATTTCTCCCGATTTTTTTCTCACCGGAACGAGATTTGCTACCCAGATGGAATGCCTAACTTGGAAAATTATCTTCACATCTAAAAGATTCCTTAACTCCTGATACATGAGAGGTTCCAGGGATGGATGGTACTTTCAGAGTTTCTGTTGGAAAGGCTTCATTTTGGGCTTCAACGGGATGGTGTGCTGAATAATGCAGGTGTCATACGTTTTTAAATATTTATTGGACCAAGAGAAAACATCCTGGTATTGTTCGAATAATTTGAGGTAGGATTTCCTCTCTTCCTTAGATATATTTTTGCCGAGATTTACACGCTTTGGGTTTTCTGGGGTCCCAATATTTATCGTTTCATGAAGGGGACAAGAGCTACCAGTCTTTGCGTTTTTAGGTTCTTTAAATTGTTCCTTTAGATAAAACAAAGTCTCTAGGTTAGCGATCCCTTTTGGGAATGTGTGAGCCTTTGATTTATCCATATGCTGGCCTACCCGAGAATCGGTTTTTGTTAGTTTCTCTTAGAACTCTTCATTGTCGATGGAGAGATCTTTGAAATTGTCTTGATTGGTTAAGAAACTTATGATCTGTTCATCTCCTTCAAAGAATTTCCAATTAGAGATGTTATTAGGTACCGATGGCTTGTAGAGCAGTTCCATAGTGAACTGGGCGGCTTCATAATCCTCTAAAGGCAATAGTCTGGAAGCGACTATGGCTAAGGAGTCGGAAAGAACATTCTTTGCTCTGGGAATTGCAGTGATATTGAATGCCTTAAAGCGTTCTATTAACCGATGGACCTCCTGTTGGTAGTTATTAAGATGAGGTGAATTGCAATGTATATTATTCCTTACTTGTCTAACAATGATTTTAGAATCTTTGAAAACTTTTAGTTCCTTGACGCCCAGATCTATGGCTTTCTTTAATCCTTGTACTAGAGCTTCATACTCGATGGTATTGTTGGTGCACTCGAATTCTAGTCTACATGACAAGAAATGGCGTTTACCTTTCTGATCGATAAGGATGCACCCTGCTCCTAACCCTTCTTACGATTTGGATCCATCAAAATAGAGGGTCTAGATTTGTGAGCAACAGTCACTCCTTTCTCCCCTATCATTGGGTTTTTTTTCTTTGATATTTTCTTGCGATAGTCCTAGCGCAGGGCTTTGACAAAAGACAAAATCTTCTATTGGCATCGGGGATTCTTCTTGGAAGATCATTTCAGAGTTTTGAGCAAGCGGAACATTGGACAGGAGAGGAGAAAAGTTTCTGAAGTGAGAATCACAAGAATAATTTCCCAATATGGGGAAATCGATAGAGGTCGGTTCGTTCAGGGTTTCTATATCAGTGACCATATGCTTCAGGTATATCTCCCTATCGATCCTGATCATGTTCTTATATCCTTTCAGCGGTAGCCAAAGGTGCGCCCAGTCTGTGCTAAAATATCTATTTAGTTTTTCAGACCAATCTCAGCTCAATAATAGCCCATATGCCTCAGGGATATCCACCACAATGATGTCAATCACCTGCACGAAATTAGGATGAGTGGCTATCCTGATCATCACATATTTGAGTTACCCCATGACCTTGACCTGGGTCCTGTCCAATTGTATGACATGCTTATCACTTTTTAGAGGGACAACACCTAATTTATTACAAACGACCAAAGGAATGACATTAGAAGATGCCCCAGAATCCACCAGACAATTGTGGAGATTCCTATTGAAAACTTTGAATGTTAAAAGGAAATTTGGTACGAAAGGCCTCTCTCTCCTACCTCCTGAGTAGGTGTTTATGGTTGGTTTTCTTGCTAAATGTGTACGGGGTAGATTCTTCCTCTGGCTATCACTGGTGGTCGGGTTTTCTACCAAATTCAGAGCTTGCAACAGAAGGTCTTTCTACTGAGGGATTCTACATATGCCCATAACCGACACATTGGCTTTCAGCTTCTTCAAATATTCTACTACATTGTAATCTAATTTAGGAGAATCCTGAGTATGGATGCTTATAGGATTTTTACCGAGAGCGAAAGGTATTTTCGAGCGATCGAGAGTTAACTTACTTTGCGAGGCACAGGTGGCATCGGTATCTTTTGGGTCGGGTTGACCCTGACTACGTGACTGTACTAATGATACCTCTATGGGTTGTTCCCGAGACTCAAACAGATCATTCGAAGACACAATCAAGGTTGGGATCCCATATCAGCATGGTTGTGTCTTGTGGTGGGCCAGCCTCTTCCTGATCGGCAATATTCAAGGCGGAACAACTCGATGGTTCGGTTAGGGATACTTCATTCATAAAATGAATGGCCATTAAATTCATGGCATGGGCCCATTGAGGGAATTCCCTTTCTGAGTGGTTCTCTTGGTGGTAAGTACAGAAAGAATCAAACACAACATTCCCTAGATTAATGTTTAGGTTGGTTGGGGGAGGTTCAATTGCTTTGAAAGGTTGGTTTCTTTTAAAGAAAAGAATATATGGCCTTTGGCCTTGGTTTCCCTCACCTGCATTTATTTTCATATCTATAATCTCATTTGATAGTTTCTTTACCATGTGTTGCAGTTCTTCTATATCTCCATTTCCCTTATCGGGAGTTGGTTCAGCTGGTTTCCCCGACTGTCTCGTCAAAAGGAGTCTTCTCCTAGGAGGGGGTTGGCTTTCTTTTCTCATTAGATAGGCCTGGCCTTATTTACATCCTTTCATCTATAACTCTATCATATTGTCCTCTTCAAAATTCTCTGCAAGGGTTTGCCTAGCGGCTCTTTTAACGAACATGGAAATAGAGGCCGGAAGTGCGTTGGCATAAACCTCAATTTGCAACTCTTGGGTTGGTTTCACCGCGAGTTGAAATTTTTTTAGGATAGTCGTGAATCTTTGGTTGAAATATTTGACCCTCTCTTTTGGGGTCATGGTGGCTGCGAATAATTTGTCCATCAGGGCTCCCATGGTAGTATCTTTGACAAATTTGTCTAGAAAATCCTTTTGGAACTTAGTCCAGTTGGTTATAGATCCTACTGGTAAATTAAAATACCATGTGGAGGCTGAATTCTCAAATGTGTAGGGGAAAAGTTTGCATACCACATCTTCATGTTGAACTTTCATAAGCTTGATCGTGAGTATGAATTTCTTGATATGATCTTTGGGCAATCCTGAGGTTTCAGGATCATACTTGGGGAGTAGCTTCTCCAGGTGCCGAGGGAGATTGTGTACTCATCCAGGGACGGCCACAACATCCTCAACCAACCAAGGTTGGTTGTCTTGAAGTGGAACTTCTGTTTCCTCCTCATGACCATTGTTCCCTTCCATATCTTCGGAGTCAAAGTCAGGCTCTTACTCTTTTGAAAGGTCGTCTTGCTCAGAGATGTTGTCGGCTGGTGTCTCAGGTATTAGATCAAGAGGTTCTTCGATTTCAGTAATCACAAAATCTATTAAGTCTTCGACGACGTGTATGGAAACTTCATCGAGAGTGCTGACTACTAGCCTGCTTTGTTGTTTCCTTCGAGGGAGGACAGGAGTGAAGGGAAACACGCTGATTTGTTGGGCATAGGCTCTGGTAATTCTCCTAAACTGATTCACTTCCTTGTGAGGGAGAGTGTAAGGTATTTCAGGGTGAAAAGGTTTTCCCATGGAATGGGGTGAGCTAACCACTTTGGGAGTACTCAGTAAACATGGGCTATCTGTAGGATGACTAGCCATGCATGTGGGTTGTTACGAATCTGTAGGCTATTTGAAATGTTTATATAACTTATATACTTAGCCATTGATTCTTCATGCCCTCCTTATAGTGCCATTTTTGTTGATGGGGCCTAAATCCCCTAACTCAACAGAAGGAACCAAACCTGCCACCGAGGCCCAATTAGACCTTGCAGCGTTTGGAGTGGAATGGCTCTCCAGATCTAGTGATCTGGCCAGATTATTGATGGGTTTTTGTATCTTCTTGTTGGAGGCTCTTCCTTGGTTAGGACAATTATTTTTTCTGTATTTCTCTTGGGTGGGGCTGGTGTGAGAGATGCAAGCCAGTATAAATCAACTTGACAAACAATAGGACATAAGTTTAAACTATTGGTAAGAGGTCAAACTTGGGATAACCCGCTGCTCGAACATGCAAACAATGATTTTATGCTAAAAGGCATAGTAATAATACAACATTCAAATGAATATCCAATTACTGTCTGAGAGAGATAATTAACAGAAATAAAACACACATGTAATCAAGATCACGATAAGAAAAATAATTCATCTACCATAACATTTATCACATAACATCACAATGATTTATATTCATCATTTAAAGCAAAGAACATCAAAACATTGCACCAGATAACTTGAAAACAGAATAAATTTCTCTTACTCATTTACTACAACGTTCATGGAACAAGAAAGGAAGTAATTCTTCTCCAACTCTAATCACATACATCTGATGAAGATAACTTGTCTTTGGTCCAGAAGGACTTCTCAATTCATAACAGTCTCAAAATAATTATCAAAAACCAAAAGAAAGAGTTCTTGCAACAATCATCGACCCCTGAATCACTGGTCGATGTCTCTATTTATAATATAAAGTTTAACAGTAATTAATGGCAAAATACAATTGGATCTAATAAAAAATCACCACATGGTGTTATCATATAACAGTCTTTCAATAGTCCAGCCTAGATGTTTCTTGAAAAGGGTGGCTTCTTTCATAATCAGACCATCTGATAAAGAGATCCTCATAGGTGTTGGCCCATGGAAATCTGTGTTGTTCCATTGGAGCTGCATATATCCCTCTGATGTCTGTTGCGTGCGCCTGATACTTCACGATACTGAATTTCAATTGGCAAAACATGGTTCGGACTTTGATTGGATGTCCTATGAATTGCTGCACTTGTCCTGACTTTGCACATTCTTCGGCCCATAACGCATATTGTTCATCACACAACTTGATTATTTCGTTTAGATTGGTAAACATATCGGGGGTACTGAACTTGGGGAGTCCGATATCTTTCATTATTTTATTGATTTTATCCCAGTGCTTCTGACATATGGTCCATTGTTCTTGGATTTCTCCATGTGGAACTCGAGACATTTTAGCCCAGTGTTCGACCGATCGCTTCATGCAATTGAGACTCCTTTAACTTACTAGATGAATGTCGTGGTCTTCCTTTTCTCGACCTTTCTGGATTGCCTCAATATACTTGAGCCTCTCCACCACCTGCTGCGACTTCTCATACCATCGCTCCATTTCCTTACATGTCGCGAGTGCCATGAGAGTGTCTTCCTGAAATTCGGCTATATTCGAGATTAACAGGTGTCTTTCCTTCTTGAACTCGTTGTAAACTTTACCGAATTCATTTTTTAGATACACGACGATCTGTGTATCATCCTTATAGTAATTGGAAAGATTTCACAAGTGTTCGAGATCCTTTTGGGTGGAGGCAAGCTCATTTTCATCTCTCTTGGCTCTGTCCTGGGTGGCCTCTGAGAGGGATCTTCCCACACCAATCATCTCAGACGTATAGGCATCTGTTGTATTGATTAAATTCTCCTCAATGGTGACTATGATGGAATGATCCAAGGTGATTCTTCTCTTCTTTGCGGTCCTCTGAACGATATCCTTTCTCTTTTGATCATAGGATATCACATATATGTCTGCGACCTCATCTACCGGGTCTGGTATCTGCTGATCACCCCATGTGATATTGTTTCCCAAGCTTCCTACAGTGTATATTTATTCAAGAGTGGGCTCTCGAACTTCTTTGTTCTGCCTTGTAGATCCAACTTATACTTTTTTCTCACTAGGGATCTGAGTATTGAGTATAATAGAGGTGTCAGGTATAGACTATTGGACACACCTACCACACTTAGAGGGGGGGGTGAATGAGTGTGGGGATATTTTTCCAAAAACTTCCCTCTTACAGAAAAAGTCCTTAGTTAAGATTCAACATTTTCTCATTACTCATTGTTGTAATTTATAATCAGTTATATGTGAATACATATCACCAACATATATCAACAACATATCATCAACAAATGATCTCCACAAGGAACACAAAGAACACAAGATGTATGTACAATTTTTCTTTTTATTATGGACTTCAATCCGAGGGTTTTTCAGGAACAACTGAACAGAGCAAAACACTACAAGAGAACCAACTCTATATGAAAGAATCATCTTACATTCTCAGCACCAACTGAGATGAGGCAACAATCCTCAACATATATTAATCTGTCAACATAAACAAGTGCATCAACCATGCACCAACCTGTGTCAAACAACATGTAATCAACCTGTACCATAAACAAGTGCATCCAACCATGTACCAAGTATATACCAATAATGTGTCAAATACTCATAAACACTGAATCATCAATATGTACCAACATCATCAACTATACACCTCATGTATGTGCCAACTCATCAACTGCTTGTCTCAACCATGAGTAGTTTTGGATTAGTCAACAACCCCAACTTGAAATAGTCACAACTTTGTACCTGTAATGAATAAATATCTGAAACTGATATACAATGTTCTTCAGTGTGTTTTGTACAATTCCGCTAGGTGGCACTACTTGGAACCTCTCAAAAAAGGCGTTATAGCAAAAATGACATACCTTGTTGAATTCTGGCTTATTCTAGAGAGCAACCTTATAGAGCGTGGCCCACAAAAAATATTATTTGAATTGATCTAAAAATGTTATAAAACATACTACAGCATGTACCCTAACCAACAAATTTGGTCTCACTGAATTTGGATTTTTTATGAAGAAGTTATGACGTTTCTACCTGAAACACTTGTTTTTGACTAGTTTCGTGACTAGCCACAAACCCTATTTTCCACAGAGTGTAACTCCCAAAATACAACGACCCACAAGATGAATTTTTTACCATAGATACTTGGGTATGTTTTCTGAATGGAATAGAAATTTCATGGTCTGAATCATTATAGAAAAACATTTATAGCGAAAATGGTGAGATGACCTGTAAATAACATACCTTAGAAAGCATCATAATTTTTTTTTATCCTCCATTCAATTCCGACCCTCTTTTCTTCACCTTCCTTCTGAAATTCAGCTTATATATCCTTGGTTACCTCAGTCACCTATATATCTTCAATATTCTCAAGTTTTCCACACCAAAAATTCTCAAGAAGATCTCACAAGAAGCTCTCCATCAATACTCCAAAATATATTCTCACAAGAACCTCTCCATTGATCCACAAAAAGGATGATCTACAAGAGACCATTGCTATCTTATTTATACTTTCATCCTCTAGGTCGCTTAACCCATTTTTAGGTCACTTAACCCATTTCTAGGTCACTTAACCTATTTTCCTTATTTTA
>SNQJ01S0075422.1:9236-23817 GCA_010110895.2 Picea sitchensis
GGGGGGGGGGGACTGATCCAGGTGGATATTGGTGGCCACCCACCTATTCCAACTGGCTCCTCTTGACAGTTTTTAGTTCAACACATTCTTCTGTAATTCTTTGTAATTGTGGGTTATACACTTCTAGGATTGTCTGAAGCCCTACACAACTTCTAGGTGGATATTGGTGGCCACCCACCTAATCTAATTGACTTATTTTGGAAGTTTTCATGTTAGTACATATTTTTGTACTTCCAGGGCCGTTTTGGGGCCCTAAACAATGTTTTTTTGGCTTGCCATAGTCAAATTGTAGATGGAGTTAGATTTTGACGACATAATGTGTAGTTCTCAAAAATACCTTTGCAATGGGCTATCACGCACCTAAAACAGAGGTCGTATAAAAAATTTACGACCCTGAGAATTTGAGGTACCAACTTACCCATTGGGGCCCATATAACTTTTGGTGTTTCATCTCCTAGGGTTAGGTTTTTAGGTGTCTAGGGTTTTGGAATTCATGAGTAATGTTAGAAAGGCCTATGGAGCCTCATTGTAATCATTTTGCTCAGACTGATGCACATAATAGTCACATCTCTTCTCAAAGATAACTGCCACCATTCGAGCAAGTTGTTTTCAGTTCTGCAGTTTTACAGTTTCAGCCTATTTTATTTATTCAATAGAAGTTATTGTTCATTGGATATATGTTGTTGTTCTTAGTATCTATGTGTTATTGTATTCAGTGTGTTATTCTTTTCGTTCCACTCATAAATCCAGATCAGTCCTTATAACTATCACACTACATGGGTCCATGACTCCCTAAATACAAGGAAAATGAAACCAACCATATGTGTTCACCCAAAAATGAGTCCCATGTACCATGGGAAAAATTTGCAGTGCGAGAAAACAAAAGAGATATACATGGTATGAGCATAGTTGTGCATGGTGAGAAAAGCATGAATGGTGCAAGAAGAAAGGATCAAAGTTTACCAAAATTAATCAATAAACAAAAGTGTAACTACCAAAGGTGGCAAAGTCCCACGCTTTCAAAGTGGGTTCCTCACTCACTTAGACAATATTTGGATGCAAATGGACCCAACAATGACTATGTAGGCTAGAGAGAGCCCAAAATGGGGGAATATAGTCAAGGGCCGAATTGTATATTGTGTACATTGAAATAATTAATAAAAGTAATAATCGTTGGTTGCGATACGAAAGAGATGAAGAACGATGGGGGGCTATGATTCCAAAAGAGAAAGGGGTCCAAGGGTGAATTATGCATGGGTATTAATACAAACCCACATTCTTGAATTATTATCATTGTATATAACCTTCTAATCTGATGTGGGGTGTGCTGAAAGACAATAATTTAACTCTTGTAAGAGGGTGGGTGTGAGGAGTCACATCCCATAGTTATTGGAGAGCATGGACATGAGTACAATCAACTTGGGGAAGAGTGTAAGTCAATTCAAGCAAGAAAACAGACAAAGGAAAATTTGTATGGCCAAGGGGGCAGTTTTTGGGATAGTCACGTTTTTAGATGGAGGACAAATTTTACAAGTAGTTTTTGGGCAGCAAAGGAAGAACATAGGGATGGGAAGAGGACCATCCAAAGTATACTTCAAGGTAGTTATTATTTGGCTATGGTTTATGTTGAGAAAGAGGGATGTGAGAGTGTAAAAATGGGTTGTAAGCCTATAGTGCATTTTCTTGTTGAGGAAATGACTCTAGAGCCTTGTGAGGGCTGCTTTGAAAACTCCTTGGGAAGCTGAGAGTTCTTGAGGGTCCCTAGCTGAGATTTCTTGTCCAAGTGAGTGCACTAAGGGCCCTGATAAACGAATGGTACATCCCAGGGGACTGTGAGTAGTGAAGGGGGTACATTCCTTTGGAGTGTGGTTCGTGGGCAAAGAGAGAGATGGAGGATTGGAACTATTGTAGGAGTAGAACCCGGGTTAGGGATTGTTGTGTGTGTGGAGAGTGGACAGTCAATGGACCAGATCTCCTTGTGGACTCGTAACCTTAGCTTGGGGGTGGCCTGTTGTTGAGAGAGAAATGAACAACAACACCTATGTTTGGTAGGTTCATCCTTCGTATGCAACCAGTTGGTTAATTGCTAATAGATAAGTGTTTATGCTCCGTTCTTATGTTATTCCATTGTGTAAATGGTTTATATGAATGTTGTGTGTGTTCGTTGTTTGTTGGAACAATTGCATTCAAGTTTAATATATGTTGTTAGATATTCTTATAATTGTGGTATCGGTCAAATAGTTAAATATGTATGTGATCTGTAGCTGGTAAGCTACAAGAAATTAATTAGCAGTAAATCTTATTGATTTAATGAGTTTATATGTGGTAATGTTCCCTGATTAAGCTGTGGGACGTTACAGAATGGTATCCGACATCAAGGAAGCTTGTATGCGCCAAGAGCCAACACAAATTGAGCAGATTTGTAGTTGTAGATTCTATCATGTGACGAATATGGGGAAAAAATGGTGAACATAAGTGAAATCCCCAAATTATGAGCAGATTTTAGAGTTTGAGTGCTTCAGAACAATTGAAGAAGGTAATTCATGGCATCAAGTTTCAGGTTGCAAAGTCGATTTTGGCCTATAAGGTCGAAATCCTATAAGTTTCAAGGCAGTCATGAAGTTTAGAAATCGATGGCCTGGATTAATTCAACCTCGAGAATCAACGTTCGAGATTCAGTTGCAAGAGATTCAGAGCTAAGCGTTCTCAAAAGGCATTCGGGAAGAAGGTTTAAAAAATACTTGGAGTTGGGCATGAGGTTGAGTCCGAAGGGAGGAGTTTTATGGTATGAGCCGAATGAATGAGGATCATTCATCACATCGAGGGTCAATCCTATTCATTCATTGGGAGTTGGGTTTTGGAAAAGTCCTCAAGTGGGGCACGAGTTGAAGTTAGAAGAAGAGAAACCTGAGGGAAGAATCCCGAAAGAATGAGAGTCATCAAATCAAGGTCATTCTCAACCATCGGATCTCAGAGATGTTCTTTCAGAGAAGTGATTTCAGAGGTCTCAAGGAAGGTTTTCGATAGGGAGTCCGACAGAGTTTCAGGAGAGCTTGTTCAAAAGGTTGGGCGTGTTTCGACGTCTGACGAAGTCAGTCCAACTGAGGTAACCAGTGCACAATTTTGGGAGCCTGAGATGATCGTGGTCGTCTAGAGGCATGATTGATTACCATCCAATCTATCAGATGAGTGTGTTTCCTTGAAAAGGTGAAAGATGAATGCTACGTGATTTTCCATGTCAAAGGACATGTCAGCAAGGGTGGGCGAATCCGCTAGTGCCATGTAGTGGTTGATTGCAAGTATTCGGAAGGAGGTTGTTGGATGGTTCATTTTTGAAGGTTTCTGATGGGAAGGTCCGACAGAGGTCCCAATAGGATATTAGAGCTTGAAGTTCGAAAAGATCAAGGAGCTAGGCAATCCCGTTTTCGATGGAGGTTTCCTAAAGAGAAGGGTCTTATAGTGTTCCGGACTGTGGATTTTGGAGACATATGCATACCAGCATTTTAGACTTTCGATGGGAAGGTTCTGATAAAGAGATTTTGACAAGCATGTGGAGGTCTAGAGGTAGCTTGGCAAGGCCAAGAAGATCAATGATTAAGATTAATTCTGAATTTGAGATCAATGGTTTGGATCTAAAGACTGTTACAACAATATTTTTAGTGAATTTTCCATGAAATTTTCAGTTTTTGAAGGTATTCATCTTGTGGGGAAATTTTGAGGCCCTAAATGACGTGCTCAAATAAAATAACTCCGAGAGAGCTTTCCAATGAGCTAAATTATTTGCAAAACAAAGCTCATACGAGAAAGTTATAACCAAAATAGTTAAGGTTAAATTTTGGCACCAGTTTGCTTCCAGAGGGCATAACTCCTTGCTCAAAAGTTTGTTTGGGGAACAAGAGTAGTCTATGGAAATCTATTAAACCATAGAAGACATACATGGAGCCATATTTTAGATCTAGGTAAATAACAATTTGTAGGATGAGAAATAAGACACATGTATCATACAAGGATAAAAATGTAAAGTAGTCAAAACCTCCGTGGGTTGTAACTAAAAGTTTGAAGCCCAGTTAAGGGTGAAATTGTGACAGATTGCTCAAAATATAGTCATGGACTTACCCAATTGAGATTCTGTCAAAATACCAAAGGATTTGGTGTAGGGATGCATAAGCAAGGTTAAAATTGTTAAGTCGGGAGAAAGTGCAAAGGGGCAAAGTTGTCATTTTGAGATTGATGCAATTTTTTATTGGAGCATATGTTTGACAATCTCAGAGTTGTTGTGAGATTAGTGTTAGAAGTAGTATCTACGTTAGGTAGAAATTTTTTCTTGGTTCTCAATGTATTTACCTCTATAGGTGGCCAAAGTTGGTGTTTAAGATTATTTTTCACTTAGGAAAAAGTGTAAAAAAGGGTTGAATTGACAACATTCAATTGACTACAGTGTTTTGCTTGTTGATCAGAATTCAGAAAGAAAGTAGTCCTTGGAAAGATATTGGATTATAGAATCTAGGTATTTATTCAAAATTTAGTCTTGAGCCAAATGATTCTCAAGGAATCAGTAGGCAGTTTCTGGCGGACATGAAGGATGCCATTGAATATAATGGGAATTTCAGGAAGCCATAACTTTTGGCCCATAAATCATATTGAAGCATGGGTATGGTCATTGGAAAAGTAATACAGGGGATATCATAATAGAAGGCCTAACTTTCCCATGGGAGCGATGAGTTTCTCCATAAAATTACAGGAGGAAGTGGAATTAGATTCCATGAACCATGTAATTACTCAATGTGAAGATTTTCCCAAATAATGTCAAAATTTAGAGAAATATTTCCAAGTAATAGACCTAAGTACCAGGGATGATTGTTGGG
The DNA here is from genome assembly GCA_010110895.2 of Picea sitchensis. Classification (NCBI taxonomy): domain Eukaryota; kingdom Viridiplantae; phylum Streptophyta; class Pinopsida; order Pinales; family Pinaceae; genus Picea; species Picea sitchensis. The sequence continues at coordinate 14,102 of SNQJ01S0075422.1, forward strand.
TAAGGAAGAGTATCGAAAATCATTATATTTCCCATGCATAAGTGTATGGTAACATTTTAAGTGCATTAGTTTGGCAGAGTAAAAGAGGTGGAGCATATTAACAAGGCATTGATTAATAAGCAGAGGAACACTCTAGTGGAGTGTGTTCTGTGAAGAATTGCTAGCAAGAGGATAAGAATTCCACCAATGATCATTGTGTGGGTCTGTTCTGGATTAATTCCAAGGTCCATAGGATGGGGAATATAAATATTAAGCTATTATGGAGTTTGAATGGGTTGCAAAGGAAAATCAATAGAACCTCTCACATAAAGCATGAAGCCAATATATGAGAAATATCATTGCAAGCACATGAAGTTAAGACGAACTCGATATACTTGAAGGTATAAATATAGTGAAGGATGCAAGCTTGCTACAAGAGAAGGAAAAAGGATGTCATGAGATGAGGTGTGACTCATGTAGTGGATGAGTCATCTCTATGTGAAAATATAGGAATGTGGGAAGAGGGATTGTTAGATATGATCTAAAAACTTCTATCTAAAAGTACCCAAAGCAAGGAAGTTGTCTATATTATTAGAGTGCACAGTGGATGCAAGGTGCAAGTCCAAATGGAAGAGTGTAGCATTCCATTTAGAGAATAGTGGTATTTGTTGTTTTTCTTCATATGAGATATGAGAGATATTCGATATATTATTACAATGATGAGTGTTCCATATATAGGAAACATAAGGTGACCATCCATGAAAGGATGTGTCCCTTGAATAATCAATAACTATTTGTTATTATTATTTACTTATTATATACTATAGTTAATAATCAATTATTAATTATATTATTAATTATTATCTTTAGAGAATGTCTTCCGGATGTTGTCCAAACATCAACACTCCCTCTCAACGAGGGAGACATTCTGCAACATGCCACTCTTGTCTTTGAAGTATACAAACTTCACCCTAGACTCATGACAATTGTCTGTCAGTCTTGGGAGACATCTCTCTCCCACCTGAACCAAGGAGAAACTCCTTCTGCGGCTCTCCCTATGAGCCAATTAACTCTCTCTAAGATTAGGCTCACTTTGGGTCCGCATGTAATATCATATAGCATCTTGAATCTTTATCATTCCTTGTCAAATCACAATGACTAGGACAAAGACAACACCATGATCTTTCACCACAGGCACACACCTATGAGTGAATGTCGGCTTGATGTTAAATGACATGTGGAAAGCACTTCAAGCATCTCAAGTCCATATTATTCCTTGTCAGGGTCAAGGAAGGACTACGTCTGGGCCGATTTACCACAAGTGCACCTTTGTGATAAATGTATCATATCTCCCTTGGTCTCCAGCCCAATATAGGAGAAGTTATGCCCGATGTTGAAACAACAACACTCCCTCTTAGCTAGGGAGGTATCTTTCCATAGTATTACACAACTACTATCCAGAGACACTTAGTCTCCGCCAGTGGTACAAAACCACCATAGTAGTAAAATATTAGTCACACATGGCACTCCCATGTGGACTTCTAAAGGCTACTCCTCTAGGAACACTTCTAGAGGCTACTCCCTCTAGGATGAAGGGCTATAAGACAAAATGCACTTATCCCTTCTCGAATAAGTGTCCTCACATATCAACTCAACTCAATTCAAAGAGGAGTACGATCTAGAGAAATTTTGTCACACATGGCACTCCATGTGGACTTCTAGACTTCTAGAGGCTACACCCTCTAGAAACACTAGGGTCAACTCCCATAGTGTATGACGTCAAGGGTCAACTCCCTTGACATGTCCTCATGTGCTCTCCACATGGGACATTGGGTTATAAGACCAACTGCACTTATTCCTTATCGGATAAGTGTTCCACTTATCCCTTCTCAGATAAGTGTCATCACAGATCAACTCAACTCAATTCACAGAGGAGTACGATTTGGAGAAAGTTTGTCACACATGGCACTCTGTGTGGACTTCTAGAGGCTACACCCTCTAGAAACACTAGGGTCAACTCCCATAGTGTACGATGTCAAGGGTCAACTCCCTTGACATGTCCTCATGTGCTATCCACATGGGATGTTGGGTTATAAGCCCAACCACACTTATCCCTTCTCGGACAAGTGCTCCACTTATCCCTTCTTAGATAAGTGTCATCACATATCAAATCAACTCAGTCACAGAGGAGTACGATCTGGAGAATGTCTCAGGAAGCTACAAACATCAACACTCCCTCTCAACGAGGGAGGCATTCTCTACCACGCCAAGTCTGTCACGAAAGTACTTAAACTTCATCCTGGTTTGGTAAGAACATCAACAACCTGCTCATCTGTAGGAAGGTACTGCACCAATACTTCCTTCCTCTGCATCATGTCTTGGATGAAATGGTACTTGATCTCAAGGTGGTTCAATTTTTCATGAAACACTAGATTATCAGAGATCTTCACACAACTTTAGTTACCATAATGAATAATGGTGGAATTCAACACATGTTCAAATAAATCTGCACGGAGCTTGTGAAGCCACACTACTTCATGGACTGTCATACTTAATGCAATGTACTCTGCTTCTGTTGTGATCAAAGCCACAAAAGTTCTTTTCCTGCTACACCAGGAAACCATGGAAGATCCCAAAGTGAAGCAACACCTGAAGGTGTTCTTTCTGTCCACTGTGCTCCCTGCCCAATCATAGTCGATATATTCCCTCCATATCATATCAATACTCAAAGTATATCTCAGACCATGTCGAACTGTGCCTCGCAAGTATCTCTACACGTGTTTCACAACAATCTAGTGTGTCTATCTCAGCTGACTTATAAACGGGCTAAGTGCACTCACTGCATAGCAAATATTTGGTCTGGTGTTAACCAGATACATCAATTATCCAATCAGCTGTCTGTACAGAGTCAGATCAATTTCATCAAAATCGGAAGAAGACACGCGTAGTTTCTTTAGATTCATCATTATTGGTATAGCCATGAGCTTGAAGTTTAGTATCTCAAACTTCTTCAATATCTCAACTGTGTACTTCCCCTAACCCAGGAAGATCTCATCAGTTCTCTGCCACACCGCTAGTCCCAAGAAGTAGTGAATCATACCAAGGTCCTTCATCTCGAACTCAGAGGCCAACACATACTTGCATTCAATAATAAATCTCTATGTACTAACGAGGAATAAATCATCAACGTAAAGGACCAAAATCAGGGATTCACCATTAAAAGTGTTGTAATATAGGCTAGAATTGACAACACTTTTGCTGAAGCCCAAAAATCATCAGGTTTCCATCAATCCTTGCATACCAAGCTCGAGGTGGTTTCTTGATTCCATACAAGGCCATTTTCAACCTGCACACATGAGACTCCTTCTCATGTATCACAAAACCATCTAGTTGCTTGATGCATACTTCTTCCTCAATCTCTCCATTGAGAAATGTTGTCTTTACATCCATCTGAGGTACTCTCCAACCCATGGATGTTACAGGGGAAATAATCATCTGGATAGAAGTGTATCGAGCAACAAGAACAAATGTATCCTCATAATCTATTCCCTCTACCTGAGACAATCCTATAGCAACAAATATCGTTTTGTGCCTCTCGATGCTCCCATCAGTTATATACCACACATCATTCTTCATGATGGAATGATACTCCTCCATCATGGCATCTCTCCATACTAGATGCCTCCTCATAACATGAAGGCTCAGAATCAATGATGTGGCTCATAGTTGTGGCATAACATGGATATCTTTAAGGTCTCTTGCTCTCTCAGAAGGTACCACGAGGAGCTACATGTCTTTCTTCCTCCTGTAGAGTCTGACGAGTCCATGTAGGTCTCTTCTAACCTACTGCAATATCTCTGGGAACATCAATTGGTGCTACATGATCAACAAAATCAATTGGATCAATTGTCTTCCTTTGAATTGTTGGAGGGTGAAGGGGAGAAGAAACCATCTCTTCCTATATCGCACTAACAATCTCCATGTGAGATCCTCTATATCTTTTAAAAGATACCTCCTCCTCAAAGGTAACATCTCTGCTCACCTTAATCTGTCTCTGACTAGCAATGTAGATCTGGCATGCCTTYGAAAACTCATTGTACCCCACAAATGTACCCTTTCTTTCTTAATGGTCTATCTTGGTCCTTTTCTCCTTGGGTACATGAATGTATATTGGAAACCCAAATATCCTGAAGTGTCCAACCTCAAGCTTCACTCATGACCTATGTCCATACTAGAAATCTCGTCGTTCCTTCATGGAACACATGTCTAATACATATCGAGGTTCCCTCATGGAACCAATGTCTTCTCTAGGACACATCAAGTTTCCCCCATGGAGCCAATGTCCCCCAAGATATATCGAGGTTTTCTTGTGAAACCAATGTCTTGGTTCCTTCATCTGACCATATAAAGCACGTCGAGATGAAGTCCACATTCCCTCAAATCCATCTCATAATCAACAATCTCATATATGTATATAGAGAGAGAGAGGGAGAGAGGTATCCCATTTTCTTTCGATAATCGAATGAGGTTCCAAGACCCGTGAGAGATTTACCCTGACCGATTTGGCCATGGAATGACAAATTTTAGGGGAAGGATTTCTGATGCGGAGTGCCACAATTAAGATGTTAATGTCTCCAACCAACAAGCTATAGTTGCACTTGAATAATTCTAGGGTTCTGACATTCCCTGTGATCAAAACATGCAGCCACTTCAATAACTTGATGGCTCTCTCTAATTTGGGAAATGCTTACTTCGCAGTGGCAAACAATCCAGAAACTTATCTCGTTATCCAAATGATGGTGGCCAACAACGTGGCACTCCCATTTGCTTTCCACGTCGATCACATTACATTCGACATACTTGTTGACTTCATCATGAAAGATGACACAAACAACAAGAAGACCGCATTGGCTCTGCATACACTCAGAGACCTCTGCTTGTTTTCAGAGAATATAGACTCTACGGTGATGCATTGTTTTGTGGAAGTGTTGGTAGACACGTTCATGCAAATGAGCAACAATTTCAAGACCGTCGGGGCTGCCAGGGCTTGTGAGAATGCCTTCGAAGCGTTGTGTTTTCTTTTGTACAGTTGTAGGGTCCATACGACTTTTTCTTTCTACGACCAAGGCATCCACGCGATGAGAGAATTCGTAGGCACCATGTCTGCGGCCATTACCAATGCCACTATGTTGTGTTTATCCACGAACCTTTATTCCTTCCCATTAGCATACACTCTCTAGTGTGTGAAACGTCACCCACATGTCAATCCCAACAATTCCTTTGGCATAGCTCAAGGAATTATTTATGTGCATATATCATGGAATACACCCCTGCCGAAAATCATATCCTCTCCATATAATAATAATCGCTTCACCTTGCATGGTAGTGTCCTCTCTTTAAAGCCAAGGATTTGGCATCAATCTCTTAAACTCGACGATTGAGTTGTTCATGTGAAAGATTTTGGACGTGGCCAAGGGTTTCAACAAGCCATTGGAAAGATAACTGATATTTGTATATGACGTAGAGGGTTGTACATTACCCTGCTGCTATGTATCATAGCAAACTATCTCTCATTTTCCTGGGCCCTCTGTGAGGGAGTCGAGCCCAGTCCTGCTCTGATACCATGTTGTTTTTCTTCATATGAGATATGAGAGATATTCGATATATTATTACAATGATGAGTGTTCCATATATAGGGAACATAAGGTGACCATCCATGAAAGGATGCGTCCCTTGAATAATCAATAACTATTAGTTATTATTATTTACTTATTATATACTATAGTTAATAATCAATTAATAATTATATTATTAATTATTATCTTTAGAGAATGTCTTCCCGATGTTGTCCAAACATCAACAATATTGAATGGTCAAGTAGTGCTTCACAATGAAACACTTATTGAAGTGAAGAGAGATATGTAAAATTGAGCAAAGCCATGGTTGGAAAAGAATATTAGAAATATGACATAAAAAAACATTTCATAATGTTGAAATGTAAATCAATGGTAAAAGTATTTCAAGACCGGTTTGGTTAAGGAAATGACAAGTGGCTAATTAGATTATAGTGTTAATGTTCATCTGGAGTAGTGCATTGTTGGAATACTGAGAGGGGGGGTGAATCAGTATTATGTACTTTTTACCACTTTTAACCAAAATATGTAAACATCAATTTATCAACATATGATTGCATTCAATATATTATGAACAATGCCATTCAACAACACATAACCACAGATACACAATACACAAGAATTTTACGTGGAAACACAAATGGGAGAAAACCACGAAATGCTTTTTTATATATCAAAAGATTACATTCATAGGAAGCACCAACTTCCAAAATTCTCCAGCACCAATTGGAAGGAGGCACAAACTCCAACCTGAAGGAAGCTACAACTCCCTAAATTCTCCAGGTCCAACTAGAAGGAGGCTCCAACCTCCTAGTTTTATGAGAACCAACTCAAAGGAAGCTATGACTCCCTATACTCTCCAACACCAACTGGAAGGGGGCTCCAACCCCCTTTCCTTGCCCCTTCCTACTGTTAAAATATTGTGTAACTGCAAAGAATATTCTTATCCCCTTTTGTGGATAAAGATAAAATATATTTATTATTGGTTAGATCAATCCCCTTTTGTGGATTTATCATGTCGGGTATTGTAAATGACCAAATCCCCTTTTGTGGACTGGTCAAACCCTAATTGTAATAGGCTAAATAAGAAGTCAGCCCCATAATATATTAAAGGTGGTTATAACCACCCAGAAGAAGAAGTCGGCCCTGCCAGTGAAGAGACACTTCCACATGTGCCATAATTGTATAAATAAGAGAGGCCAATGCCTCATTTAGACACACACACAGAGCTCACTCATCTAGTGCGCAAGTTTTGAAGGAAGCTGCAGTTGTCGGTTGCCGGAAGAAGGAAGAGAGAGAGGCTTGTTGCTCGGTGTTGGATATTCTCTGTTATCTGGTTCATTATCTTAGCATTGCATTGGCTATCTATATTAAGGAAGTTTTGTTGGGTTTTCTTCGCCTTGAGGGTTTCCCAGGATAAATGCTTCTGTACTCTTGTGATTGTGTTTCTCTCAATGATCCTATCTATGCTATTGTTATCTAGTAAATTGAAAGTAACCTAATAATAGTAGAAACTTTAGCATGGTATCAGAGCTAAGCTGAAGAGAGCATCTTTCACAGGAAAAAGAAAAACGTCACTGTTGCCGTACATGAAAATTAGGGCTTTTTATTGAAGAAGGTTTTCAGTCCCAAATCCATCTAGAAAGGTGCGCCCTACCTCATGGAACATTTTGGCATCTTCAACGCACATTTTCAGTGGCTAGATCTCCCGGAAAGTGAAACCCTAGTTTTCACAAAGTACCAGAAAACCAAAAGCACTAACCCATAAATCCGTAAATCAAGTTTGAAGGGGTAAAATTTGGATTTTCGGAAATCTGACTGTACCAGCATACTCGCCTCAGTCTAGCGCATCTTTTGGTGAGTTCAATTTTCAGTTCCAAGAAATTTGATTTTTTTATTATTTCTATAGCCCAGAGGGCTAGGGTTTCTTCTACAAGAAAGAATGGCTACCAACATGAGGGTAGAAGATAGGATGGAAGGATCTAGAAACTTCAGATCTTGGAAGCATAGGTTGCAGATGATTCTAGACGAGAATGATCTCCTAGAACATGTTATAGTGGGTGTACCAGAACCAGATGAAGAAGAGCAAAAGACCAAGCATAAGAAGAATGAAAAGAAATTAAAGAGAATCATGTCAGATTCAGTAAAAGATCACTTGATCCCTCATATATCCGAACTACAGACAACAAGGCAAATGTATGAAGCACTCAGCAGATTATATGAAAGCAAAGACATTACCCAGAATCTTACCTTAAGAAATCAGCTTCGTAATATGAAGATGGACAACTCAGAATCTGTCACATCCTATCTTATGAGAGTTTCTCATATCAGAGATCAGCTTGCAGCTATTGGAGATGTAATTAGTGACAAAGAACTTATAACCACAACCCTAAATGGGTTTCCAACATTTTGGATTCCTTTTGTACAAGGAGTGTGTGCAATAAGCAAGTTACCCAAGTTTGATAAGTTATGGGCAGATTGCACACACAAAGAATCTAGACTTGCAGACCAACATAAGACATTAATTGTCGATGAAGAGGAAGCTCTTACAGCTCAAAAGAACAAAAGAAGTTCCTTCAGGAAGAAAAATAAAGAAGCTAACTCCGTAAGAGTTCCAGACAAGAAGAAAGATGTTTCAAAGATCAGATGCTACAACTGTCAAAAGTTGGGACACTTTTCCTATGACTGTCCTCAAGGAAAAGGAAAAAGAAAGTATCAAGCACGTGTGGCAGAAGAAGAGGAATCTCCTCCCTCAAAGAAAGCTCTAGCAGAAATTAAGGATTATGTACTTTAAGTTGAAGATAGTTGATCTGAAGAAAGAAAGCAAATGGTGGAGTCCGTAGAGCCTCCCCACACAAAAACAAAAGATAAGTATTCATGTTTATTTTTGGTATCTTGTTTACTTTAATACCTTCTCATTTCAAGTTAGTTTTTTGTGAGAATTTTAATTAACCTCGTTTTATTTCAGTGTCTATGCAGACTTATGAAGGAAATATCAAAGAAGAGGATGAAGAAAGAGATAAAATATTTATTTCATGTATGATCAGTCATGAGAGTGACAAAGAAAGCATACTGTAAGTAAGTTTACAAGTCTCGGAAGAAAGAACTTATGCCGTGACTTGCAGAAGTTAGACAACATGAGAAGGATGTATGATATGATGACAGTCAGTAAAGACCAGACAATACCAGTATTTATATAGGGGCAGGAGGCTCCTAAAGATGCATAGCAGAAATATTCAAGATGAAGAAAAAGATGGATACTCAAATATAGTGGATGAGATGCAGGTAACTACAGGTTTCTCTAGTACCATTCTTATAGATGCAAAGGGAGCAGGTTGATCAAGTATGAAGACAGAAAGAAAGAAATATGCGAACTCAAGAAGAGACCCAGGATATTACAAAAGAGAACTTCAAGGATGATGATTAGAAACTATCAGTTTGGTGCAAGAGGGAGCTATGTCTTTGAGTTCAAAATAGAAGATCGTGATTTGATGCAGTTAGGAAAGAAGATGGATGGTACCTAGATATTTTGATCAAGATGAAAGTTATCCAATGGATGGACGGTGCCCACAAGATGGGTAGCATGGTATTATACCATTGAAAGATTTTGGATCACAAGAGATTTTTTTGGATCCCATAGCTAGAATTTTGTAGAGAAGGAAGAGACCTTCGTAGAGAAGGAATGAGCAATCCCACAGGTAGACCTTCGTAGAGAAGGAGAAAGAGAAGATACCTTCGTAGAGAAGGGGAATGAGAAATTTTCCAAGGTTGGCCTCTGTCCAAGTTTTGAGTTTTGGATACTCTAGGGACATAATAGAATATCCTTGTAGAGAGAGGTGTGACCACCCTCATAGAGAGGAATGTGGATGTTTCTCCAAGGGGCAATGGGCAGATACTCTCCTCTAGCCAAGGATGGAGTAGCCTGGAACACAAACCTTGACCATGTGGATTGGTTAGTTGGCTCTTGAGGTTTGTGTCCTGATCCTGTGTGGATCTTGGAAAGGGAGTCTAGTCTTGCCTAGGCTAGCATCTTAGCTTCTCTAGTTCATGTGGGATGACTAGGAGTGAAGCTATGGTAGTAGTCCTCCCCAGTGGATGGGTGAG
>SNQJ01S0075422.1:23827-60877 GCA_010110895.2 Picea sitchensis
GACACTTCCACACGTGCCATAATTGTATAAATAAGAGAGGCCAACGCCTCATTTAGACACACACACTCAACTCATTCATCTAGAGCACAAGTTTTGAAGGAAACTGTAGTTGCCAGTTGCTGGAAGAAAGAAGAGAGAGAGGCGTGTTGCTCAGTGTTGGATATTCTCTGTTGTCTGGTTCATTATCTTGGCATTGTATTGGCTATCTATATTAAGGAAGTTTTTTGGGGTTTTCTTCCCCTTGAGGGTTTCCTAGGATAAATGCTTGTGTACTATTGTGATTGTGTTTCTCTCAGTGATCCTGTCTATGCTATTGTTATCTAGTAAATTGAAAGTAACCTAATAATAGCATAAACTTTAACACCCACCTCCATGAAATATAAATGGAGACTTAACTTGTCACTGAAACCATCACTGATAATGAACCTGTCACTGCTACTGATAATCAACATGTCAATGTAACTATCACTAATATTGATACATCATCATCATCAAAACCATATCCATTCACATAAACCATATGCCAAAATCACCAAGAACATATCTCAAAAACATATGCCTAACATCGCCAAGATATGCCTCAAACCATGTACCAAAATATGCCTCAAGCATGTGCCATAACATCCATGATAAACCATAAACCATGTACCAGAAATATACCTCTAATCATATGCCAAAAATCACCAACATTTGTCTCTAGCCATTTTCCAAAGACTCTCCAAGATATGCCTCAAGCATATACCATAACATGAAGATATAACCCTCAAAACTCATATGAAGACATACCTTTAATCATGTAACAACCTAGTGCATATGATCACACACCAGCAGACCTTCCTCAACTTCATCATTAAGAGAACAATACCTTTTTCAAAACTTTTCCATAGATCCACGATTCATACACTGTCAACCCACAGAAATCCACACTTTGCTTCATTGTAAACCACGTACATATGTTCCTTGCTCCACCGCAACTCGCGGGTAACCTCAGAAATCTAGTTTAGTCACTTTCATACTCCTTTCTCTCCTCGACTTCCTTTCTCCTAGGCCAAATTTTCTTTGTTGAGATCGCCAATCCTCCTAGCACAAGTGTAGGCCCACTTATGCTAGCTCCAAACCACAAACACATAAACAAATGAGAGGTTCTTGATGTGTATTTATACTTTTCCAAGTGTCTCCTTTAATTGACTTTAGGGCCGACCTATAAGTTTTTGTTGCAACAATTTTTTCTCCTTTAATTGATTTGGGTCCGACTTGTAAATTCTTTGACCTTAGATCTGGGGCTTCTTGACCATACTTTGGGTCTTCAACTTTAAGAGAGTTTAACTTCTCAACCGTGAGGAACCACGTGGTGTACCACCTATCGTCGGAAATGACATGACAAGGAATATCCATCTATGAGGGTTTACAGTTATGATTTCCTTCATACTCTTTTTATTCACTCAACTTTGGGCTTCATGACCACACCTTCGACGATTCCTAACCATATTCTCAGGGTTTCTTGTAGACTTCTTCAAAGCATCTTCCCATGAGGGCCATGCTTAAATCTACGCCATAAGGGGACCACTTTGGAGACTTTTTCAAATACACCCATTACTTCTAGAGGCTTTTAGACTTCTTCTAGAGTTGACATCAATGACAACCAATTTTTCAACAATCTCCCCCTTTGGCATTGATGGCAACACTCATGATCCCCCTGTGACCAATGCTCCCCCTGTCTTCATGCTTGCTCCCCCTGTCTCCATGCTTTCTCCCCTTGTTTTCATGCTTCTGATCTTTCTCTCCCCCTTTGACATCAATGGCAAAGGATAACTCCCCCTAACGATTTCTCTCCCCTTGTCTTCTTCGCAAAATGTCATGTAGATCACTGTGGGGCATAAACTACTCCCATTTCTGTCGAAGATACTCAAAAGTCTCTCTTGGGAGAGGTTTGGTGAAAATATTTGCAATATGTTCTTTTCTCTCAATGGACTTTGACTTGATATTCTTTTCTGTAACTTGTTCTTGCAGAAAGTGAAACTTAATCGAAATGTGTTTGGTCTTGGAATGCATCATTGGATTCTTGGAGATACTTATAGCACTAGTATTGTCATAGAATATTGATATGGGCTCATCATATTTTAGTTGTATGTCTTGCAGTTTTTATTCATCTAGAGGACCTGAGTACAACATGTTTCTACTGCAATATATTCTACTTTTGTTGTAGACAATGATACCGAGGACTGCTTCTGACTTAACCGGGATACCATAAAATCACCCATGTAGAAGGTTTCTCCAATAGTACTTATTTTATCATCAATGCTTCCCACCCAATCTACACCTGTGTAGGTGACCATAGTCAGCTCATTCCCTTTTGGATACCGCAATCCAAACTTTGTTGTTCCTTTACGATATTTGAAGATCCTCTTTGTTGTCATAAATTGAGTTTCCTTCGATGTTGCTTGAAATCTTGCAACATGTCCAACAACTTGCATTACATTTGGTCTTGAGGTTCACACAGAGTAGGCTGCCAATCATTGATTTATAGAGTTTTTGATCTACTTCCTTGTATTCATAATATTTTCTCAACTTGCAACCAATCACCATAGGAATACTTACGAGTTTTCAATCTTCCATTCTAAACTTCTTCAACATCTCTTTGATGTACTTGGTTTGAGAAATGAAAATACCTTCATCTAATTGAGATATATGGAGTCCCAAAAATAAAGTCAACTCACCAAGTAGGGACATTTCAAATTAATTCTACATGTCTTTGGAAAATTTCTTACTCATCCTGTCATCGTCACTTCCAAAGATGATGTCATCAACATACACTTCAATAATAAGTATGTTGTCTCGATCCACTTTTATATAGAGATTGTTATCTGCATTGCCCTTTTTGAATCCTTGTTGTTGTAAGGACTTGTCCAGTCTTGAATACTAAGCTCTAGGGGCTTGCTTGAGTCCATATAGAGCTTTCTTTAATTTGCAAACATAATCTTCTCTTTTTGACAGTAGGAACCCTTCTAGTTATTCTATGTAGACCTCGTCTTCTAATTCTCCATTTAGAAATATTGATTTCACATTCATCTGATATACTCCTATCCTTTTGGAACATGCATAGGCCAAGATCGTTCCGATTGCTTCCAGTCTGGAAACATGAGAAAAAGTTTCTTCAAAATCTACTCCTTCAACTTGAGCATATCCTTTGTATACTAGCCGTGCCTTGTTTCTAGTTACTTGTTCATCTTCATTTAGTTTATTTCAGAAGACCCATTTTGTACCAATCACATTTTTGTCCTTAGGTCTTGGAACCAATTCCCATGTCTCATTCTTCTCTATTTGATTCAGCTTTTCTTCCATGGCCTTGATCCAATGTTCATCATTGTTGGCTTCCTCAAAGCTGTCGGGTTCAACTGTGTATAGTAGTGCTAGGTGTCTATGTTCCGATGTATGTACCTGTTTACTTCCTCTGGTTTCTATTCCTACATTTTTATCTCCAATGATTTGTTCTAGTGGATTATTTTTCTGAACCTGGTGATTAGATGTCCTGAAAAGTATATGAAAATATTGCTAGTTGTTTTCTTCGTGTTTTGCTTCTAGATGCTTCTCTTCTTGCTATTCTTCTTCTTCTTCTTCTACCTCTTCTTATTTTAGTTCTTCTTCTACTTCCTGTTCTTTTAAATTCATGCTTTCTTATCTGGTCTTCGACACATTTGTTTCATCAATCTTTACATTGATGTTTTCCACTATTATGTTGAGTCTTAGGTTGGAACATTTGTATGCCTTGCTTTTGCTTGAGTATCCAACCATTATGCCTTTATCAACTCGAGAGTTAAATTTTCCAATCATGTCATCTTCTCTTTTTATGTAGCATTTTCTTCCAAACACTCTATAGTGTTTGACGTTTGTCGGTCTTCCCCTCCATAACTCATATGGAGTCTTGTCACTATTACTTCTAAGCATTCCCCTGTTCAATATATGAACAGTTGTATGTACTGCTTGTACCCAGAAGACATTACTCAACTTGTAATCTTTCAACATGGTTTTGGCCATCTCCTGTACAATTTTGTTCTTCCTTTCAACGACTCCATTTTGTTGAGGTGTCCTAGCTGCCAAGAATTGTCTTTTTATTCCATGATCTTCACAAAAGTCCATGAATTATTTTGATGTGAACTCACCTCAATTGTCTAATCTCAAGCACTAGATTTTCAAATCAGTCTCGTTTTCAACCATCTCTTTAAATATCCTGAAACATTTGAATGCCTCTGGTTTTTTTCTTGAGAAAGCATATTGTAGACATTCTTGTAAAATCATCAATAAGTAGCATGAAGTATTGTTCACCATTCAACCCTTTTGTTCGCATCGGTCCACATAGATCGATGTGTACAATCTCCAATGGTTTAGTTGTAGAGTATTCCTTTGTTCTAAACTCAGTTCTTGTTTGTTTTCCACGTAGACAATGCTTGCACATAGTATTGGTTGGCTTTGAAATTTCATAAATTTCTCTTACCACTTCCTTTCTGTTGATTTTGACAAGATTGTCAAAGTTCATATGACCCATTCTTCTGTGCCAAAGCCAACATTCATTTTCCCTTCCCATGCAACATGTTTCCTTTCCAATCTCATTTAAGATGTATATGTTGTTTGGAGTCCTTATTATTTTCATCACCAACTTGCCTGATCCTTCTTTCCTTTTATACCATTTCTTTGAGTCGAATATAAGTGTATGTCCCTGGTCACACATTTGACTCACATTTAGCATATTATGCTTCATATTTTTGACAAGTAGGACATTTTTTGCCATGGCATCTTTACTTCCAAGCTTGATTGTGCCTTTTTCCTATAATTTGGCTTAGTTATCATTGCCAAGCAAAACTAATCCATCTCTTTCTTTATTTAGAGTCACAAACCTGTCCTTGTTACCTGTCATATTATTTGAACAACCATTGCCAACGTACCAATCACTTTTCTGCTTTGGGCTTGTAGAGCAATGGAACATTCTTTAATGTTCAGTTTATCTTGCTTCCTTTTCCATATCCCTGATGGTTCTTTTACATGATTGTTGAAATCCTACTTTGGTTCCTTTGGAGGAACATCAATCTACAATCTTTGGCCATGTGTCCAAATTTTTTTCATTTATAACATTCTACTTCATTATTTAATGAGCCATAATTGTTATAGTTTTTGTTATACGCTTCATGAGGCTTTCCAAGATGATTAATTCTAGAGTAGCCTTCATAGTTTCTTTTGTTCTTAGCATAGGCTCCATATTTTATAGCCTTGTGCCCAAAATTGTTACATGAATAACATAAACCAAGAAAAATAGTTTGGTACCTAAGTGTGGGGGATCTTCTAAATGGTGCTACTCTTTTGTAATCTTCTTCTTGAGTTATTTCCAATGTTGGTTGTTGGTTATGAGTTCTAGATCTTATAAGTGGTGCAGTTCTTTTGTAATATTCTTCTTGAGTTCTTTCCATTCCCTTAATGTTCTCCTTTGAAGGCTTGCATTCTTCCTTCTTGGTGGGACCTCTGATGACTTTTGCATGACTCCTTTGTTTTGCTTCCTTTTCTGTCGTCATGGAGCTCGAACCCTTCTCAATATGCATTTCTTTTTATGCTAGTCCAGACTTGTCATAGTATGGATTTTTACTATTGATGATCTCATCCAATATTTTGTTGTTGTTTTGTTGCATGTATTTCTCTTGAAGTTCCTTCCTTACTGAGACTATTTCTGCTTCCCAACTTTCCTTCATTTTCTCATTTTCTTCCAACTAGTTTTTTGGCATTTATTCAATCCTTATGACCTCTTCTACTTGGAACTTTAGATTCATAATCATTTGCTAGACTTCTTCAGAGTTGGAATTTTGAGAACCCTCCTTCAGCTTGATCAATTCTTCCTTGAGTGACTTGTTTTCCTTCCTTTCTCTTTTTATCTCACTTAAGGCGCTGATTAGTTTTGCTTCAAGATCTACTTCACCTTCTTCTTCATAATCTTCTTCATCGTTTTCCAATGCCATAAAGATTACTCTTTCAGAGTCACTATCATCATCCTCATTTGATGAGGAATTATCTTCTCTTCAGTAGAGGTTTTTCTTGAAGAATTTCTTTTTGTTTCTTTTCTTGTATTCTTTCTGAAATTTATTTTCTTTCTTGGGAGATTCTTCTTCATCATTCTCTTTATTCTTAGCATAAGGACACTTATTAGCAAAATGACCAATTTTACCACAATTATTAGCAAAATGACCAATTTTACCACAATTAAAAAAATTTAAAGGAAGCTTACCTTTGTACTTGACAGTTCCTCTCTTCAACTTCCTTACGAAGTTGGCCATTTCTTCATCTTCATTTGAATCATTGTTGGAGTTGCAGTCTGACTTTTGATTTTGTTTCTTCTTCTTTGTCTTCTTGGATGATTTGAAAGTTGCTTCCTTCCTGGATGGATTATCCTATTCTGTTCTCATTTCATAAGCTGTAAGGATTCCATGTAACTCGTCTATTCTCAACGTAGCAAGATCTACTCTTTCTTCTAGGGCTGAAATCTTATGATCAAATCTCATTGGAAGAGACCTTAATACCTTTTGAACAATCAATGGTTCTTTAATTTCTTCTTCTAAGCCTTTAATTGCATTCATTATTTCATCAACTTGTAGAAAATAAGCTACAATATCTTCATCTTCCTTCCTTTTTCAGTTGTTCAAATTGACCTCTATAAGTTTGAAGCTTGGCCCCTTTGACTATGACATCTTCTTCGTAAACATTTTGAATTTTGTCCCACATTTCCTTTGTAGAGTCGCAATGCATAACCTTGACATATATGGAATCAACCAGGGCACCCATAATAACATTTGTAGCCTTCGAATTGTTATCAAAAAAATTATTTCCATCTTTATCTGTTGGGGGAGTGGTAGGTGCCTTGTATCTATCTACTACTGCTTTCCAGACATCAAATCCCCGTGCCTGCAAAATGTTTTCACCCTTATATTCTGGAAGGCATAGTTATGACCATCAAACATCGACGTTTCAATATTAGTGCACTCCATGATCTACCTTCCATTGGTTAGATTGTTTCTAAAGTACCTGCTCTGATACCAATTGTTGGAATACTGAGAGGAGGGTTAATCAATATTATGCATTTTTTACCACTTTTAATCAAAATATGTAAACATCAATTTATCAACATATAATTGCATTAAATATACTATGAACAATGCCATTCAACAACATGTAACCACAAATACACAGTACACAAGAATTTTATGTGGAAACCCAAATGGGAGAAAACCACATTATGCTTTCTTATATATCAAAAGATTACATTCATAGGAAGCACCAACTTCCAAAATTCCCCAGCACCAACCCCCTGTTTACATACTCCAACCTGAAAGAAGCTACAACTCCCTAAATTCTCCAACTCCAATTGGAAGGAGGCTCCAACCCACTAGTTTTATGAGCACCAACTCAAAGGAAACTATGACTCCCTGTATTCTCCAACACCAACTTGTAGGAGGCTCCAACCCCCTTTCCTTTCCCCTTCCTACCTCCCTGAAATAAAAATGGAGACTCAACATGTCACTGAAATTGTCACTGATAATCAACTTGTCACTGCTACTAATAATCAACATGTCACTGCAACTGTCACTGATATTGATACATAATTATCGCCAAAACCATATCCCTTCAATTAAACCATATGCCAAAATCACTAAGAACATCTCCCAAAAACATATGCCCAACATCACCAAGATATGCCTCAAACCATGTACCAAGCATGTACCAAAAATATGCCTCAATCATGTGCCATAACATCCATGATAAACCATAAACCATGTACCAGAAATATACCTCAAATTATATGCCCAAAATCACCAACATATTTCTATATCCATGTTTCAAAGACTCTCCAATATATGCCTCAAGCATATACCCTAACATCAAGATATAACCCTCAAAACTCATATAAAGACATACCTTTAATCATGTAACAACCTGGTGCATATGATCACAGACCAACATACCTTCCTCAACTTTAACATTAAAAGAATAGTACTTTTTTTAAAACTTTTCCACAGATCTGTGATTCATACACTATCAACCCATGGACATCTACACTATGCTTCACTGTAAACCATGTGCATCCGCGCCTTGCTCCACTGCAACCCGAGGATAACCTCGGAAATCTAGTTCAGTCACTTTCGTACTCCTTGCTCTCCTTTCTCATAGGCCAGATTTTTTTTACTGAGACCATCAAACCTCCTAGCATAAGTGCAGACCCACTTATTCTGGCTCCATACCACAAACACACACTTGCTTGAATAAACAAATGAGAGTTTTTTTTATGTGTATTTATACTTTTCCAAGTGCCTCCTTTAATTGACTTTAGGGCCGGCCTGTAACTTCTTGTTGCAACAACTTTTTCTCCTTTAATTGATTTGGGGTTGACTTGTAACTTCTTTGACCTTAGATCTGGGGCTTCTTGACCATACTTCGGGCTTCAACTTTAAGAGAGTATAACTTCTCAACCGTGAGGAAACACATGGCTTTCCAGCTACAGTCAGAAATAACATGACAAAGACAATCCATCTATGAGGGTATTGCATGCAGTTATGATGTCCTTCATACTTGTTTTCTTCAGTCAACTTTGGGCTTCATGACCACACCTCCGGGGCTTCTTAACCATATTCTCAGGGTTTCTTGTAGACTTGTTCAAAGCATCTTCCCTTGAGGATCATGCTTAAAGCTACGCCATAAGGGGACCACTTTGGAGACTTATTAAAATACACCCGTTACTTTTAGAGGCTTCTATACTTATTCTAGAGTTGACATCAATGACAACCAATTTTCCAACATGCATATTACAATAGTATGAATATTGAAAATTTAGCCAAGAGATGTTGGAACAATTTTTCTCTGCCTAAAGAAAGTAGTTGTGAGATGGCAGGACTAGTGGATTTAGTGGCTGGGAATGCGGAATAGCCAAATGGGGGCTTGGCTAGAAGGTGTATAATAGGGGCTAGTGGTGCACAGTTGAGCAGACTAGCAGTACACAAGGCAACAAGGTTCTATAGGGATTCAAGGACAACCATCTACAACAACAAGCTAAATAATTAATTGAATTTGAAATAGATATGCATTGGAGTGCACGATAGACTTAATGCATGATGCATATAATAAAGATATAATGCATGTGCATAAAATAGGCATGAAATATCAAATGCTTGGCACATACTATTGTGCATTTGTTCATGTGGACATGCATGAACATTTCGATGGCATGAGTACATACTAAGGGTAGTATGTTGATATATATATGAAATAATGATGCTATGATATTGAATAAAACTAATGATGGATTGTGTATCCAAGAAAAATGATTATAACATGATGATACCGTTGCTTATGGTATCCATCCATATGAATATAAACAAGAATGGTGGGAATAATGATCAAGAGGTTGGTAAGGGGAGCCTGTGAGCTTCTACAAAGTACCAGTTGATTGGGTAGCATCCAATAAATTGATGACAACCAAGCAAGTATGCGTTTGGGGTTGTTGTAATGTATAAATGTTGAAGGGAACTGAGGTAATAATTCCCTCAGTCGAATCTCAATATTTGATTTGATGTAAAGGCCGGAGGCCTTGACTATTGTTGACAAAAATTTGGTCATCTATATTTTCCCGCTCTTGGATTAATAAAAAAAAATGATATCAGAAGATGAAAAATTTTGAACTATTATAAGTTCCTTGTATATTCCTCAATCTCAGCTTCGCCACACATTTTTTGTATCAAAAATCCGAGTTCATATGCTCAAGATATTCAGGTTTAAAGTTTTAAGTGGAAAACAACGCCTCTTCCATGTGGAATAAAGCTAATTTCTTGAAGACGTATCCAAATTTTTGGGTCCAAGACCCTAGTTTTCTTCAATTTTCGGGCCCAAGACCCTTAAAAATATTCATGTGTCGGGTTCAACACTTTTAAAAATATTTTATTCTATCATTCGTGGAAACCTTCCATACTCACTTATCCCCTCAAGATACCTCCCCCTCTCCATTCCCTCACCCTCCATTCAACATCCCATATGTTGAGGAAAATGTATGGAACACCTTACTCAATCATTTTCAGGTCTTTCCTGGCTAGGACAAGGGGAGATAGTTTAAGATTAATCTTAGAGTTTTATTGCCTGAAAACTTTCACTCAATCAGAGTATCAATTACAAGGAGGAATTAAAGGTTGATTTTATGGTTAGTAATGTTGCAATATAAAGAAAATAAAATTTAAACAAAGCTACATTAATGTATACAGATTTTACAACAAAGTAAACATGGAGTCAAAAGCATCCATTCCCTCACCCTCCATTCAACATCCCATATGTTGAGGAAAATGTATGGAACACCTTACTCAATCATTTTCAGATCTTGCCTGGCTAGGACAAGATAGTTGGGAATGTCACCCAGGGTTTATTGCCTCAAAACTTTCACTCAATCTACAAGTATCAATTACAAGGAATTAAGGTTGATTTTATGATTTATATATGTTGCAATATAAAAATAAAATTTAAACAAAGCTACATTAATGTATACAGATTTTACAACAAAGTAAACATGGAGGCAAAAGCAAAAGGAAGAACCAATTCATAAAAACACATGTATGAGACAGAACAATAATCTTATATTATTTCATTCTGAGATACAAAACTGTATTTATCTTTTACAAACCCCTGCGAGGGTATGGACCAAAGTCAGATTTAGAAGTCTCTGATGGGCACCATACAAAAAGACCCTGACAATGAACTAAAACTGAAACTAATGATCTGGATCATCTTGCCACAAAATGTTGCCACTTAACTCTGCAAGATATTCTTTATCAGTGATGAAAACTAATTCACAACAAACAAGAATACACAGACTATCAAATAAATCAAACACCTTTAAAACAAGCAACTAAAATGTATGATTCGGTTTTGAATCCTTCTGCCTTCAATAAGACCCTGCTGTCATCAGCAGAATTAGGCTTTCAAGTAAACTCATAAATGAATGAAAACTGAAGCTATCTCACTAACTAGAGAGCAAACCTTAGTGTTGTAGTTCCCCTTCTATTCTCCTCTTGTCTCTTCCTTTCATTGAACCTTTATTCTTTCTCAATAAGTTGAGGTAGTTCAACTACTTTCTTTAGTTAAGTCAAATTAACTTAACTAATTAATTTGGGAAGAAATAATTAATAATAATATATAAATAAGGGTCTAATTAATAATAACTAAATAGGTGGGACCCCTTATGACTCCCATCATTCTCTTTGCCAATCATAAAATATAAAATACACAATTAATCATTTGAATCATATAACACCCTTGTAGCTCCCATGGATATCATTTAAGTCGGATATTTAAATATCAACAAATTTTAAGACCATATCCCAAAAAATAATATATCCA
Source organism: Picea sitchensis (assembly GCA_010110895.2). Taxonomy (NCBI): domain Eukaryota; kingdom Viridiplantae; phylum Streptophyta; class Pinopsida; order Pinales; family Pinaceae; genus Picea; species Picea sitchensis. The sequence continues at coordinate 35,237 of SNQJ01S0075422.1, forward strand.
TCTTATCCACAAAAAATATCCAAAATAAAAGCTTTCTCTCCAAAAAATTGTTGAAAATCATGAAACACTGTCTTTATCATTGAATCACATAAAAATCATTAAAATCCATATTTGTTGTTGTGTGAGGCATATTTCCTCTTCTCATTGTTGTCTCCTCTTGACTTCTCTAGGGTAGCCCTTGGTTGGTTAGACCCCTGGGGATGTATTGCGCCGATCACATGGGAGCATACATATTTTAGGTGGAGACGTGAAGACACAGGTTTATAAGACTCTGTGGATGGACTGGAGGGGGAAGTTGTTGCTTTTTCATTATCTAACATAGATTGTGGGACGTCAGTTTTCAATTTCTTGCTGGCATGTGAATATTGCACTGGAAAAAACAACATGGGCAGTTTGTGCATTAGGGTTAATTGGAGGTGGTGGCGGCGGTAATGGCAATGAGACAGTAGGCCAACCATGACAGTGAGAAGCAGGATAATTGACAATTTCTTGCCAACTATCGTTTGGGGGAGGTTCGGGTTGCATTGAAAGATGTGGGGGAACATGAATGCCGGGAAAATTCTGAGGCTGCTGAAAAGGGGGCCTTTTAGGTCGAGGATGCAATATCACATGGCCAACCAAATTGAAGAACCCAACTTGAAACAACCGGTTCAACTCTTGCGGATCAACATCAAAGTGAATAGAAAATCGAGGCCTCCTATGGCCTCGATGCCAGCTACCCCTGCCTCTATTATTTCGGCCATTACTGCCCCTGCTGAAAAAACTCATCCTCTAGCAATATTTAATCACTCATGAAATTCTTAATAACCCATACATGAAACTCCACTTGAATAAATCAAGAGTTGGCTCTATTATTTACTACAAGACACATGCAATCCATCCATAAAACTTCTATTTATTAATTTCCATACGGACATGGAATTGATAGGGTCATTGGGAGTATGGGGGGTTTGTATTGAGCGTAAAATGATATAATGGAAGGGAAAGATTCATGAATATTGTTCAAGAAATCAATAAAACAATCAAACTGTGTATACAACTAACTCCTAGAATACCAATCATCAATTAACTTCCACATCGTTTCTTTTATTTCCATACAGACTTTTCCTTAAAATTGAGTAAAAATAGAACAAGGAGTGAAAAATGTAATTGGGATAATGAGGGGAGTGTATTTTGCGTAAAATGATATAATGGAAGGGACTCCCATGGATATTGTTATGTCATATATCAAACAATGCCATTCTCAACATTAAAATTAAAACCTCTTCACTGTTTTAGAATTGAAATTCAATACTCTGTTTCCAAAATTCAAGAACTGGTTTTTCACTTCAAGGATGTTCGTTTGCATTTAGAAGTTTTATTGCACAGTAATCATTTTATAATTTATTCCTCAATAAACATTCAATAGTTGTAACACAACTTGCGCACAACAGAGTCGAGGAAACACAACACCACAATAATCACAACAATCACAACCAACAGTCGAGGAATGGACACACTGTGGTCCACGATATTAACAACAATACATTTTAAATCACTACAGGGTTCCACCAAGTGGAGACAAAAGGGATTCTTATGTATAACACTATTTCAACTGAAACTTCAAATAACCATGCTTCCAAATTTCCTTTTCATTCTAGTTTGCAAGACTCATTCAATGCGTATATAATTCATACACAGAGGTATTATTTGCATATGGAATCAAACACACAACAAGTCGTATCCTTTAAGAATATTCTTGCAATGCTGCTATCACCCCAAATATTTCCTCGTGACAGACTGTATAATAAAAACAAATAAGTGGGCTTAACATTCTTTCTAACTTCGCACATTAAATAATAAACAAAACCCATGACCAAAAAGAGCATGAACAAGGAATTTATTAAATTCTGGGTTGGACACCTCCACACTATTTTCCAAATACATGGTTTGATATACAATCATCAACAATGATGCGATATAGGAGGATGAGTTGACCAAGTTTTAGGGTTTGGCCAAAGGAATACCTTTAACAATTTAGTACTACCATAACATTCCATATTTATATTTACAGAGTTGATGCAAGGGCATGGGCACGATAGCCATGAGAGCCACACAATTAAATGACAGGGATATTTTCCAAATAACCCACAGGCCGCGAGCAGTGATAACGTTTTTATCGGACATAGAGGAATCACAAAAAGAAAACCAGAGGTAAGGCAAGCCCAAGAACTTCCCAAACAATATCCTTTTTCATAGGTAAAGAATGAAGCAGCTACATACAATAAGAGACACCCACGTCGTTTTTTAAGTGAATAGTTCACATACAAATGTCACAGTGACCAAAACTTTGCTAATAATCCATACATAGTCGAAAATCCCACATATCATAACTTTGGAAATGCACAGACAACGAGCAAACTCAAGAGCCAACTGTTGAATCAATTAAAGAGTAGCGCAAAATATTCATGGATAGAGCAGCAAGAAACCCCATACCAGTGTGTAAAAATTGCCAAGGAGAGTCGACCAAGCCTGTATACCTCTTCCACGGCCAAACAAAATGGAGTAACAACAACCAACAAAGAATAAATGCGAAATGGATAGGGTGGCGGGCTCGAGGTAGGTTAGAGTGACTTGCATTTACTACATGTCATATCTACACTTACACATTCATCCATATCCAGTACGAGCAAGCTAACCATACAACACACAACCCACTAACAATTTACTCCAAGCTTGATACACCACCTATCCCAAGTCTCAAACTTTAACAAATGCGCCAACCTTATATTTAAAACTCTAATGTGACATATATCAAAAACTTGCTAGGGATACCATGTCTCAACCTTTAGACTTCCAATTCAAACAATGCGCGCAATTCTTGTAGCATGAAATCACCATATCACACATATAACTTGAACATGGAGTTTAGATCCTTCATCAAACTAATTGGAGCATAATAATACTTGTGAGAGCTATATAAAGTCAACATCATTCCCTTTTTGATCATATCGCCCATAGCATCATTTGGTCACTTATTTCAACATCAACTTAAAACAAAATAATTGCAGAGCTCATATCGCAACCAAGTCCTAAGAACATAAAACATAAGTGTAGTCTCTTCATCATATTCACACAAGTCACACAAGGGGTCCCACCTATTAGTATATTATTAAATATAATTAAATAATAAGGCGTTGCAACCATTTGCAAGAAGGTACCCTATGTTGCGTTTTTGGGCTTAAACACCATACTTAATTTTATTTTAAGTATGGCGATCGGTCTGACTCGCCATACTCCCCCACTACTCCCCGTCACCTTCCTCACTCCCTTTTTTCCCCTTTATCTCATACTTATATCTTTTTTTTTTTAAAACTCAGACTTGCGGGGGCAGACTCAACTCACCCCCTTATTTTCCTCACTCACCAACCCTTCCCTGCTCACCATATTTCCCACCCCCTCACTTCCGCTCCCTACAAAATTCCCCTCCTAAATTGTGAAAATAAAAGTTTATTTTAAAAACTTTTATTCAAAAAAGGAAAGGGACCCATTTTCAATATACATATATTAATGATGTGAGTTCATTAATGAGGAGTTAATGAGGCATTAATTAAAGGGAATGTTTCAAGAAGAAAAATGTACGAGAATTTCAATATTGGAAGAAAACCCTAACTACTCAAGTAGTTAGAAAATCTCTTCTTAAAAAGAGAAGAAAGGCTTCATCAAAAGGTCCAATAATCAATATTGTGAGAGGGTCAAGGCAGAAGATCAGAGGAAGAAGAAGGTACAACCATGGATACACAATCAAGATTTTGATCGAAAGAAATAAATCTCCATCTTCTCCATTTTTTCTATTATTCCACACCACTTCTCATAGATTTATGCTTGAATCTCAGAGTTGGGCACAAAGCTGAGTTGTTGAGTGTTTTTCTTGTATTCTTCTACATACTTTTCTTGTAAAACCATGGAGTCTTTGCAACCACATACATGGCTGTCAAATTTTTGGTAATGAAGAACATCTCTCATGAATAAACTCCACAAAGAATTGCTTCGGGGTTGATCTTTACTGTATCTTGTAACTTTGAGTTTTAAGTATGAGATATTTGAGGTTGACCTATCAATTTCTCTTTTATTACTAATTGCAGTACTCTATTAAAATTCTTTGATATGATCAAATCATTCTCTCCTATTTCTCATGAAGATGATATGGATGCGTTTATATATTATTAAAAAGATTGTGTGTGATGTTGATCACACTTTAATTCTGATGTTGAAGCCCTCCTTCAATCTTTTCTTATTGTAAAAAGACTTTTGTTGCACATAAAGATCATACTGGGTTATTGAAGAATCATTTTCATATAAATCCAAGCAATAAAGAATTGGGGTTTGCTGCCTAGCACTCTCCCTAATCCAAGATATTCAAAGATATATATTTTAGCCAAAGAGGACAACCACCTCTCTAAAAATGAAGGGGGACTAATGTCCTCATGAGGTTTCCATTTCGGTCCTGACGGATTCAAGCATCAACAAGTATGCAGATATTAATTGTTGCTTGAATGCATTTAAGGGAAATTTAATATCATATTGCATTATGATTGGTTATGTGATCATAACCAAATTAATTCATGAGACTTTACTCCTGTTGTAGCAAAGAATTCCATTAGAGATGGTCACGTGGGAGGCCATGATGAGATTGGATATTGAAAGGCTATAGTGCCATTCAAGTGCATAATGGCTTTCCCCTGTGTGATTGAGGTTTGGAATACAACCTTTTTACCTACACTAAATAACACTAACATGAGGTTTGGACTGCATGGGCGATACCTTCCAACTCACATGATGGAATGCATGACATGAACATATGGTATTTTGGAGTCAATGCAAATATGCGATGTGTGGATGTGCCATAAGTATTGGCACATTGGTTTTAATTATGGGTAATGTTTAATTGCATTATGAAAAGCTTGGTGTGGTGATAATGCATGTACAGTGGGTAGGAGCGTCACACACCAAACTCAGAAAATGAAGGTAGAGAGCGCGAGCGTCTGCCGCAACAGCTAGGGTTTTCCCTAGCCATCGGCTCCCTAGTCACCGCACTTATTTCTGGAAGCCCTCACTGTCGTCCTGTGTTGCCAGTTCATCGTCATGGTCTTTGGAACACTACTGGTTGCCTTTGTGCGTGGTTTTTTGGTGATTTGTGGGTAGCAGATCTGGATGGTTGCGGCCAACATCTTAGTTTTCGGTGGATTGGAAGCTATCTGAAGAATCATGGGCAGGTGTGCCAAAAGAGTTTATTCCATCCCCAGCCTGGACTTATTGGGGAACCTGTGGAAAAACATAATTCTATCATTTTGAAAGAGTGTGTCTTAGTCGGTAAGTTATTAGGCCTTTGGCCCAGTCCTAGGGCTATTCTTGACTAGATTTCCAAGAATTGGCTTGAGCAAGATCCACTGGTTTTTTATTGCGAAAAAGGATTTTAAGTTTTTTTTTTTAAAACCATTGAAGATCGGGACCGTATCTTCAGATCTGGCCCTTATTTCTTAGGTTCCAGGGGAATGTTTCTTTCCCATTGGACCCTCGACTTCAACCCAGATACGAAGATCTCTTCTGCTCTTGTTTGGATTAGAATTTCGCACCTCCCCCTTATTTTCTGGGGTGAAGCTACCTACAAACCCATTGGAAATAAGCTGGGTTAATTTATAATCCATTCTGAACCAAAGGGTAATATCTACACATGCACCAGAATATGTGTAGACTTGGATTTTTCAAAGGGACTTCCAGAGGTGATTCAACTCAAAGTTGATGGCTGGAGTTATCTTCAGGCCCTGGACTATGAGCAGGGACCTTTCAAATGTAACAACTGTCATGAATATGGGCACTTTGCCAAAATCTGCCCCAAAGCTAAAGAATCTCATCCAATGCAAAATAATATGGATCAAGGATTAAAGCAAGTTTCAAGAAAGTAGAAGAATCAATAGCCCAAGGAGGCTCAACATGAAAAAAGATCTCAAGTTCGCCCATCTATTCCCTCCAATAATATATATGAAGCTTTGGAATCTCAAGATGAAGAATCAGAGGACTCTGTGGAGAAAGTTCCTCATCATAACAACCCAGAGACCAAAGCTGAGCAACAAACAAAAGAACAAAAGAATCTAGAAAATATAGTTAAATGAAAGGAGGCCTTGCTTGGGGGTAGTTCATCTTCGCATGGGAAGGATCCAGATCCAGTTCCTATAGATAGGAATCCAAATGGGGTTTTCGTTGCTCCCGTCGATACTTCTATGGAAGTGAAAAAGGGAGATGGGCGAGAGGGAGAAGATTCTCAATCTCCCTCCTTTTCAGAATTCTAAAGAAGAATCCATGTCCTTCTCCACCTCTAACAAGAGGAAGAAAAGCAAACATAAATTGTAAAGATAAAGAAACAACATCAGGAAACTCAGGGGGCTCCCAACAATCAGTGGATGACATCACATATAGTGATGGAATAGCTTGTATTGTGAGTTAATTATGTTTTGCTTCTTCATTTTTCTATGTAATCAATTTGTAAGGATTTATTCTTGCAATCATGAATTAGCTAGTTTGAATATAGGGAAATCTTGGTCTTGGTTCATCGAAGCCAACTTGGTAATTTTGGTTCATTACTACTATAATCTAGCTAGTAAGCTGGAAATTTTGAAGTATGTACTCTGTCATTATCTTCAACCCGACCTTTTTAATAAATGTTTCCCCCAGTTTCTTTAAAAAAAGAAGATAATGCATGTACATTGAATGATACTTTCATTCTAAATATTACGATTATTGGTTGAATGCCATTTTTTAATGTGAATAATGGTTGGAAATGAATGAATTGTTGGTAAAATACAAATCTGAGATCATTTCATGTATTGTTGTAAATGTGCATGAATGCTAACAATCTATTTGGTTGCATTAGAGTTGAGAAAATGCAGAAAGAATGGTCCTAAATATGGCATGCATGTAATCCCATAAAGGAGACTGATGTCTGATGTTGTGCGAGTCAAATATAATTAGCAAGAAATCTCATGCCTGGGAAATTTTATTTCTCCTATATAAAACAATTTTGAAATTATAATTTAAAATTGCTAACAATCTATTTGCCTGCACTAAAGTTGAGAAATTCGCAGGGAAAATGGTCTTGGACATGGTATGGATGTAAGACAATAAACAAGACCAATGCTTGTTGATGTGCGAGCCAAACATAATGAGAGGAAAACTCGTGCATGGTAATTTTATTTCCCTATGTAAAATAATTTTGAGAAAATTTATAATTGCAAATTGTTATGATATGCTAAAAATTTGTGTGGCTGAGTGAAAATTAAGAAAAAATGCAGGTAGAGTGGTCTTGGATATGGCAAGGACGTTAGCCATAAGGAAGATTGATCTCTACAGTTGCAAGAGCCAAATAAAATGAGTAGAAAAAAAAATCATGTTTGGAAATTTTGTTTTCCTATAAAAAACAGATTTGAAAATTATAATTAAATTTTTTATGATGATGTCTCATATTTATTACATGCATGTGATGCAAATTAAATGATTGTCATAGGTTATGCATTGCTAGTGGAATTCTAGCAGCAAGTGGCATTCACCTGAGAAAGAATGCCTTGTCAAATGATGGATCGCCTAAGGAATTGTATAATAGTGAAAGGGATGCTTGAGCCTAGAGAGTGATTACAACAAGAAGAAGCAAGTTGTCAAGCTTGTAAAAGAACTAGATTGCCAGGCCTAAAGAGTGCACTCTTGTGTGGGAGTTGCACTATCAAAGAAGCAAGTTGTTACGCTTGTAGAAGAAGCAAGTTGTTAGGTTTGCAAAAGAACTAGGTTGTCAGGCCTAAAGAGTGCACTCTTGTGTGGGAGTTGCATTATCGAAGAAGCAATTTTTTACGCTTCTAGATGAAGCAAGTTGTCAGGCTTGTAGAAGAACCAGGTTGTTAGGCCTGAAGAGTGAACTCTTGTGTGAGTTGTACTACAATAGTAAGGTTGTTGTTGGCTATTTTTAGTAGTATTTTTCTTAGCAGCGAGTTCCCTTGAGTTCTTAGTAGTCAGATTCCTAGTTAGCTATGCCAAAATACCTTGATAAACGAATGGTGTATCCCGATGGACTGAGGACAATGAAGGGGGCACATTCCTTGGGTCATCCTTGATAAAAAAATGGTACAACCTGATGGACTGAGAGCAATGAAGGTGGTACATTCCTTGGATTGGGCAGGATGGTGGAAGGGAGCTGCTGAAAATTGGGATAGTTGTAGGAGAATGCCAATGGGTTATGTATTTATGTTTTGGGGCCAGAGTGCCTATGTATCTACATTTTTGGGCCAGAGTGCCTATGTATTTATGGTTTTTGAGACCAAAGTGTCTATGTATTTATATTTAGGCTGGAATGTTTGTGTGATGTTAGGCCAGAGAGCCTATATGTTGATTAAGGTCGGAAGAGCCTAGCTTTGTAATTGTATGTACAATGTATGGTGTCATGCATTGAGGACAATGCAAAAATAAGGGGGAGGGGAATGTAACATCCTCAGTTTTAATCCCCATAAATTTTAATGTAATTGTATACATGTGAATTAGGATGGTGAGCTGATATGATTGGGGAAAAGAGTCCATGTTCACTAATATGGTTGGGGGTTGAATTGTATATTGTGTACATTGAAATAATTAATAAAAGTAATAATCATTGGATGTGATACGAAAGAGATGAAGAATGATGGGGGGCTATTATTCCACAAGAGAGAGGGGTCCAAAGGGGAATGCAGCATGGATATTAATACAAACCCACATTCCTGAATTATTATCATTGTATATAACCATCTAATTTGATGTGGAGTGTGTTGAAAGACAATCATTTAACTCCTGTAAGAGGGTGGGTGTGAGGAGTCACATCCCATAGTTATTGGAGAGCATCGGCATGAGTACAATCCATTTGGGGAAGAGTGTAAGTCAATTCAAGTAATTAAACAAAGAGAGGAAAATTCGTATGGCCAAGGGGATAGTTTTTGGGACAGTCACATTTTTGGATGGAGGACAGTTTTTACAGGCAGTTTTTTGGCAACAAAGGAAGAGCAGAGGGATGAGAAGAGGACAATCCCATGTATACTTGAAGGTAGTCATTGTTTGGTTGTGTTCTATGTTGAGAAAGAGGCTTGTGAACCTATAAAAATGGGTTGTAATCTTGTAGTGTGTTTTCGTGTTGAGGAAATGACTCCAGAGCTTTGTGAGGGTTGTTGTGAAAACTCCTTGGGTAGTTGAGAGTTCATGAGGGTCCCCAACTAAGATTTCATGTCCAACCGAGTGCACTAAGGACCTTGATAATCGAATGGTACAACCTGAGGGACTATGAGTAGTGAAGGGGGTACATTCCTTGGGTAGTGCAGGTTGTGGGAAAAGAGAGAGCCGGAGGATTAGAATTGTTGCAAGAGTAGAACCGGGGTTAGGGGTTATTGTGTGTGTGGAGAGTGGACAGTCAATGGAAAGTATCCCCTCGTGGACTCATAGCCTCAACTCGAGAGTGGCCTGTTGTTGAGAGAAAAATGAACAACAACGCCTATGGTTGGGAGGTTCATCCTTCATATGCAACCAATTGATTAATTACTACCAAATAAGTGTTTCTACTCTATTATTATGTTATTCCGTTGTGTAAATGGTTTTTATGAATGTTGTGTGCGTTTGTTATTTGTTGGAACATTTTCATTGAAGTTTAATATATGTTGTTAGATGCTTTTAGAATTGTGGTATCATTCAAATGGTTAAATTTGTATGTGATCTGTAACCGGTATGCTAGAAATTAATTAACAATAAATATTATTGATTTAATGAGTTTTTGTGTGGTAATCTTCCCTGGTTAAGCTAGGGGACGTTACAACATTAGGGACTCTCTCTCTCTCTCTCTCTCTATATATATATATATATATATACAAAGTGAAAATTAAGTGTAATCAAATAAGGCCTCAAGGTCAGGGTAGGCGTCTAAAACCATCTATTTGAACTACAATAGGGGCTTTAGTGCTTGTGACCTCACCACAAATGTAACAAATTTAATGACTTAACGAGAACTGTGATCTCAAAACGAGAACTATGATCTCAAAACGAGAACTCTGGCCCAAAAAACCCATATTTTTGCATAAAAAAACATAAAAATCAACCCCCAAATCAAAAGGTGGTGCTACCGGTAGGACCATTTTTTCAAACGAGGTCAAAATTACAACATTTTTCAAGCATGGCCTTCAAAACTCATACAATAGCTCAGAAAAACCTTAAAATTAACACCTAGATAAAAAAAAATGATGTTACATAAAGCAAAATGTTATTTTCAAAACGTTGCAATTATAGATAATTTGAAATCATATTTTTAGTAGTTGGTACCATTAAAACCAAAACCTCAAAATCAACCATCAAATTGAAAAGTATTGCTACTGGTAGCACCCATTCTAAAATTGCGGAATTAAAATGACACAAAATTTTAAAGTAGTAAAAGAAATCACCATTACTCTAAACAAAATCATAAAATCAACAAGGCTTAAATGCTTAATTTTTAAATCTTAGTTTATCACTCCAAACACAAGATAATACATAATGCCATGAAAATATCACACTATACTTTAAATATTCAACATCATTTTTTAATATTTTTTTACTTTTAATTAAAAAAAGTAAATACAAGTTACATTGAATGAAACATAAATTATTTCTTAAAAGTATTGTTATATTGTCCATATTCAAAACATATGAGCTAATAAATTTTATTATATTCTCCATAATCAAAACATATAATTCATAAAACATAGAAATGATTCATAACTACATGTAAGATCATATGTAAGTTCAATGGTTATTTCTAGTTACCATACAAACATCATATGGATCAAAAATACATAAAATGTTTCATACACTTATTCAGATTGACTCATGGATTATGAAATACCATCAAAGTCTACATTGTCTTCAGATGAATGATTGGATGAAGATGTAGATGATCCATACTCTTCTCTATTGTCGATGAATGCACCATCTGAGTCTACATGCATGCCCACCATTTCAGATGTCAAAACCCTTTTAGATCTACAACTAGGTTCAATAGACTCCCAAATTGCAGTTATTTATTGTGGCAACAACCTCTTGATAATCTCTGTTGTCTTGGAGCAAAGAGTTCTTCTGTTTTTCAAAATGAAGTCATAAACAAGTATGTCAACATCCTCTAATTTTAAGAGGTCAGTGTGACGACAAGTTGTATTTTGACCCTTTCTTTTTCTCTTTCTATTGACATGTTTCTCAGCCACCATCTCTAACTTGTACACATCATTGAATGGGTGTGTAATTGTTGCATACCAATGAACTTCAATTGCAATAACATCTTCATTTTCTTTCTCAATCTTTATAACCTTTGCAATCTAGAATGGATAACCATGTGGATATTCAGTTGCTAAGATTGCAATCATGCTACCCTCCTTAATACCATGTATCGAACCCCTGTAAAGGTCTTCCATGGCTTCACATTGTGCACGTGACCTTCAAGAACCAATATACATTTCTCTTTCCTCTGCTTGTGTAAACTCAATCGCACCTTGAGATTCATGTTGTTCAACAATGTTTATTTCTTCAGATTCAATTGGCATATTTTGTGGCCAATGAAATGGAGTCTTCAAAAATGTATCTTCATTTGTTGAGCTTGAAATTATGTCACTTTGACCATTGAAAAAATACTCCCACCAAACAAAATCAACAACATCAAAGTACTCATATGTATCTTTAATGGACTTTTTTATTTCTTCCAGTCATTCAAAATAATCTACATCTCTATTACGCCTCCCTACATTATGGATTTCAACAATTGATTGTAATAACAATAACTTTGATGCAAATATTGGACGATCTGGAATGAACTTCAAACATGCTAAATTTGATGAAGGCCCCCATTCAACAGTAGTTGGATACTACTTTCCCCATATAAGTGTTTTCCCATCAACTTTTTTGAAACAAAATTGATGTTGGAAGCTAATATCATTAAGTTTCTCAATACATTTTTCTTCATGATGTGATCCCTGAATAAATCTTCACATGTCAACAATTTCTTCTGATATATGAAAAATAGGCTCTGGAATGTATGCTTTCTTAATACATTGAATCAATGATGGTATGCTTCCAACATTTTTCCTCTTCAGTGTTACTGAAAAACAGTTGAACATTTGATCAATATGATCATGAGTGTGTCCAACAAGAAGGAAACCAACTTTCACCTTTTGAAAGATTCCCAATTCAAGAAGCATGCTTAGATATTCAAACACAATTTGATTCTTATTTTCACGACTAGTGTTTTCCAACTGTAGATAGAGAACTTGAGGAAGATTGCTAGACCAGTGAGTGAACACATCATGAGTTATGGTGATGGTTAGATTTGCATCATTATGAATACTTTGAGTTGTGAAGTAAACCCTTGGACATATTATTCCATTGAAAACCATACAACCAACCAAGTGAAACTGAATGAAATTCTCTTCATGTAAATGTTTTGGTGTACGGACAAAATGTGGTAGAAGCGTTTTCTTCTAGTCCATGCCATCAATTATCATACCTAAATATTTGTTTGGACAATCATAACACTTCTTCTGATGTTTGTACAACTTTTGCCTTTCACTTGATTGTTGATTATGATGTTCTTGAAGTTCTTTGACTATAGAATCTGCACACGACATAAAATTAAATATTGATCATATGTTTTCGTAGTTGATAACTATCTAGTTAAAAGAATAAAAAAATAGTATATACATACCTCTTTCTGCCCCTTCAAATTTATCCCTTCTTGATTTAAAAGTAGCACATATACTGCAAATCCCCATCATTGACTTCTTAGGAATACAAACATTATTGAATTTTTTCTTCTGTATTCTTGTAAAATATGCACATGTAATAAAATTACCATTTCCTTCAACACCTTCAACATATCCTTTGTACAAGTTGTAGATTTCCCTCCTTGAGAAATTATCTGGAATATGTATTGTGTCTCTATCTGGAATACACTCTCCATGTTTGGAAAATAAGTCACACATCCATGGTAATGTAGTGTTTGTTAATGGCCCACTCTCTAGTCCATGATGTACCTTTTAATAAAATGAAGGATCTTTTTCCAACGTTGTTTGGATACTTGATTGACGAAGATTACTAATTGAGTGAATTTTTTTGAAAGACTTTCTGCAAAGTAAAATATTCCCAATGCGATAATAATATCCTATCTTTGTGGATATCATGCACCCCATCAAATATGAATTGTGCATGCTCTTATTCATTGACAATATGTTTTCCTTTTATTCAATGCATACATGTAGTCCATGCTTTTCAAACAATTCTTTTGACAACATTCACTTTGAATCAATTCACTTATGGAAATTTATTTAGTGAGAAATTATTTCCTAGACCTTGTATAACTAGAATGATTTGGATCGATATAAAAATGTCTAGTCATGGTCCTAGACACAATGTTTCTTTGCAATGTCTCCACTATTTCATCATCCTCACTAGAAGGGTTTTCCTCATCACTAAAAGGAATATCAAGCAAAACATTGTCAGTGGACTGAACAAGAGAATGTCGATCACCTTGATTTGTTGCAGCTGAATGATTGAGAACATGATCTTCATTCCTAGGTCCATCATCATCTTCATTGACAATCTCGTTGATGAGAAGAATATCAAACTCACTAGAAAAATGATTACCATCCTCACCAGTGTCATTGGATCTTCCACGGAAATATTCACTTGAAGGAAAATCATCATCGCCCTTAAGACTATCAATGCCATTAAGATCCTCACTTGGGGAAACATTTCCATCATCGTCATCAGTACCTTGAAAATCCTCATTTGGAGGAAAATCATCATCAAAATTGTGTCCACCATTGACATAATAATCTTCATTGCTTTCAAAATCCCTACTTGAGGGAAATTCTTCATCATCCTACTTAGTGCCTTGAAAATATTCATCAATATCTTCGAAATCCTCACTTGGAGGAAAATCATCATCATCAACATTGTTTCCTTTAAATTCTCCACTCAAGAAAGAGTGTCCACCTATGGCATAATCATCTTCACTACTTTGAAAATATCCACTTGAGGGAAATTCTACATCATCCTCTTTATTTCCTTGAAAATCCTCACTTGGAGGAAAATCCTCATCATCCTCATCGGTGCCTTGAAAATACTCACTTGGAGGAAAATCATCATCGCCAACATTATTGCCTTTAAATTCCCCACTCGGGAAAGAGTGCCCACCATTTCCATAATTATCATCACTACTTTTAAAATCACCACTCCGGGGAAATTCTTCATCATCCTCACTCGTGCCTTGGAAATCCTCACTTGGAGGCAAATCTTCATCAGTACCTTCAAAATCCTCACTTGGAGGAAAATCACCATCACCAACATTGTTGCCTTTAAATTCCCCACTCGGGAAAGAGTGTCCACCATTTCCATAATCATCTTCACTACTTTTAAAAATTCCACTTGAGGGAAATTCTTCATCATATTTATTGGTGCCTTGGAAATATTCATTGATACCTTGAAAATGCTCACTTGGAGGAAAATTATCATCTCAATCATTTAAACTCTGATCATAGTCTCCACTTCAACCTACATTTTGATTATTTTCAATACTATTAAATTGCTGAATAGATTGATCACCATCATATTCCTCCTCTTTATCATTGGTGCCTTCAAAGTCCTTTGATTTAGGAATTTCCTAAGGAACATGTTGAATAACATTGCTTGCACTATGATCAAACCTCTGACTAGCTGAAAAATATGACGACTCATTTACATTACAAGCATTCCCATTGCATTTGCTAGTCCCAAAAGAAGAGGTACGCAAACAATTTGTTGATGCCTCATAAATAAAATATTATTTATCTGGCAAATCCATCACTTCTCACTAAGAACATAGAATGATACAAATGCTCGCCCTCCCAATGACAATCGTATAACTCATAGAATGAACTTTTCCCTCCAAAATCCCCCCCTAAAATATTCCCCAAAATATTCTCTCCAAAATTTCCTCTTCAAAATTTTCTCTCCANATTTTTTCCCTTTATTATTTTGCCTTCAAAATTAAAAGCAACTTCAACTCTTTTATTTTGTTATTTACTTGTTAAGTACAATATTTTTCATGTTTGTTTATTTATCCCACATTCATTAAACTTAACAATGATTCGTATAATTTTAGTTATATTTGTAGACAATCTTCTTCTTTTTTATTTATCCCACATTCGTTATACTTAATAGTAATTTATATCATTTGTGTTATATATACATAGTCTTGTTTTGTCTTTTTACATTGCATGAAATATTGGGCAACATTTGTTAAATAATTTGGAGCAATCTACAAGGGAGAAACATCAAGAAGACATTCAAGGAGAATCTAGCATTTCAGAGGTTAGTTGTTTTTTAAATTCTTATAATTTACCAAAAAAACATTTATAAGATCATCTTTGAATCACATAAGATTTTTTCAAGTGAAAATTATAAAAAACCCTAAATTTTTTAGATGTTTTCTAATTTTTTCTAAAAAGCACAACTTTTTTAAAAACTTGAGACCTTTTTCAAAGAAATTTTAACAAAATTCTTTGGATTTTTCGAAAAAAAAGAAGAAAAAGGCGAATTTAGGTATAGTTTTTTTTTTTTTTTAATTTACACTTTTTATTGTTTTTTAGTGAAAATTTTATAGTTTTGGTCCATGGTGGCTACTGGGCGAAATCCATGCAAGACCGTGATTTGGCCTACGGGGGCACTCGGGGCGATGCCCAACATCGCTCGAACCCCCTAATGACCAAGCCATGGCCCCATGGGCCGTGACTTTGCCACCGGGGGGCTGACCCCCGTGGCCAAACCCTGAGCGCAAGATCGTGCCTTGGTTGAGGGGGCTGGGGTGATGCTCGACATCACCCCAAACCCCACGACCAAGGCACAGTCCCTAAGCATCGCTCCAGCCCCCCCACGACCAAGGCACGGTTCCCGAGCATCGCTCCAGCCCCCCCACGGCTAAGGCACGGTCTCGTGCCACGCAACCGTGCCTTAGCCGCGGTGGGGGCTAGGGAAATGCTCGACATCGCCCCAGTCTCGTGGCCAAGCCTTGGGTGCTCCCATGGCTTGGTTGCGAGACTAGCTGGGGCGATGCCAGACATCGCCTTAGCCCCTGTAAGCTGAGGCTTGGTCCCAACATTGCCCCAGTAACTCCATGGGTAAAACAATTTTTTTTTTTTTTTAAACTTAGTTGTTATAGTTAATGTTTTTTTTTTTAATTTATTATAATGTAAAAGTCCTAATTTTTTTCATATAGGAAAAATGGCAGGAAAGAGATTATCTATGAATGTATCTGGATCACGCCATGCAATAATGGCATCCAAAATTGTAACTGGGACCTCCATGAATGTTAGAAAACAAATTGATAACACAACACCTGAGCTGTCAAGGGAAACAAAGAATGTTAGAGAGTGGAAATCTATGGAAGGTGAAAAAAAATTGGAATATTCTTGGTTTGTTAAAGACAAGCAAGGAAGGGGAGCGCATGGAAGCAATTCTGGAAGCCAGGCCATCCAACTCTTCAGTGCAAAGCCTGAACGAGGAGACATGAAGCAGAGAAGACCCAATTCTGCATGATCTGAACGTAGCGCTCGAGCCCCCACCAGAGGAAGACTGAGCTTAAGAAGATCAGTAAGGCACTTCAAAATTTTGTAAAAATGGCATAAATAAATCTTTCCGAAAGATAGCTCTAAGATAGAATCGAAAAGCTTAGATATCAGAAGTAGGATCAATGCCAGAGTCATTGTTGTAAACTTTTGATGCTGGTATCCTTTACCAGTACCCTATTTTGTACTATGCGACCTCGATTGTGCCTTTTGTATATATAAAATTTCAGTTTTTGTAAAAAGAAAAAAAAAGAAAAAAAAGACAAGCAAGGCAACAATGCAGAACATCTATATTTGTATTGTGCCGAGTTTAAACATGTGTAAGGAAATTATCAAGTACTTGGCTTCTTACGAGATATATGTTTGGTGCCTGACACAGATATTGTTTATGCACTTATCAAACAAGGCATGAATTATATCAAGATTAGATATTGTTTGAAATTGAGCAATTATAACAAGGATGAATGATTTACATAATTATGTGCATCCATCATTGATGACATTGAGAAAGGTAATGCAAGTTATTTTTATTTTTATTTTTGTATCCTTTATTATTTTTAGTATTATGTTAATTTTTTAATTTTATTTAACACATAAATGTTATATTTTATTTTTACAGGATTTTGTTGAACGACTTTCACATATGTTAGTGGGGATTTACTCTATAGAGAATAATATCATGGATGACATCAATGCTTTTCATACTGTAAAGAGACAAGAATGAAGGAAAAATAAACAAAAAGTAACAAAGGTTGAAGTTGCAAAAGTAGATAGAGAAGAACATGAAAGAAGAAAGAAAACTCTTCATTCTGGAAATCCTAAAAAAGTTACATTTGAAAATGAGGAAACTCCAAATGAAGATTTTGTTGAGATTAGTCCCAATGAGGTTTTCACTCCTTCTTGCAAAAAGAATAAACAAGATAAACACAAAAGAGCGATGACTGATGATGATTCCATTCCTATTAATTATGAAGAAATCGTTGATTTAGATGAAACCCGTTTAAATCATAAGAGGAATAAAACAAATGTTGTTGATGATGAAGAAGTGATCATTAGCTATGAATATTATAATGAAAGTCCTAAAGGTAGTAGAGAAATAATAACACTAGGTGTTGATCTAGAGGATGGTATTACGAAAAAAAACACAAAATGACATTCAAAATAGATTGAGGACGACGAACTTAGTTGATGATGGCCATACATTTCAATTGAATGTGAAGCAGCTTTATAAACCCACAAAAGGGCAAGAAAAATATCAAATTAGAAAACCGCATCACTTGCATATTCACAATTTGAAAGCATTGATTAGGTACAATCCATATGCACATGTGATTGACTAACTAGTTCTTGTTGACCCAATGGAAGTTCCTAGGAGGGAAGAATTTGATAGATCAAAATGTTTTGACTACAAATATTATGTGATTGGAGGAAATCATTCTGCAGAGGCTAGAAGAGAATTGATGCAAGAATATCTCAATAATCCTATTTTTGAGACAGTCAAATGCATAATTTATGCTAGTTTAACAGATTCATAATCAAATTTATTGACATGGGATCATAACATAGATAATGAGTAAAGAATGTCCATGACTTTCATTTAAAGGGTGAGATTTATCCATAATGAGTTTTTTGAAATATGTCTTGGGGAGAGATCAAATGTTGATGCGCCAAAGTTTCAGAAGCAATGTTGTATGGAAATAGGCTTCCCAATTGATGATGAAAATGCAAAAGAAAAAAATCGCAAAGGAAGTGATGTATTTAGAGTTGTGGATAGCTATTTTCAATTGGGATTTAGAACTGGATAGGTATGGGATTTGATAGATAAGATATTCAGCCTATGGGAAAATATTAGTATAAAAAATCAGAGAGTTAAGTAGGCTAAACCATTAATATGTAGCACAAGTAAGATATGTCCTAAAATAAAAAAATATGTTTGAAGATATGACTATAACATCTTGGAGAACGATACAAGGAGTGAGGGATGAGAAGCTTATCATAGCTATATTATCACATGTAAGGATGGGTGAATTTTCAAAGGAATAAATGTGTGATGAATTTAAAAAGTAATTTTGTTGAATTATTTTTATTTATGTTAGGACATTTATTTATTTATTTATTTATTTTCAGTTTAACATATCAATGTTCTAAGTATTTTATTATATATATCATTATAACATTATTTATTTATTTATATTTAGTCACAAGGTGTATATGAGAATACAAGAGGAAATGGTTAAAATGTTGAATGAATAAAGTTGGGATGATGTTAAACCAACTATCTAGATTCAAGCTCTATAGTAGTATTGAAACAATTTTTTGTTGCATTCAAAAATGTATGTTGATTTATTACATTCATATTATTCGTTTGTAGGTTAATTTATTTATAATTTAATAGTTATAGATATATAATTATATGTTTGTTTGTTTCATTAAAGATGCCAAAGAAGAATGCAAATGGTGTACCTGAAACCTTCAAAAGTTTTATTCAAAAAGCCAAGTTTGAAAGAGAAAGAAGGAGATGTGTTCAAACTGTTGAACTTGATGACACCTTTGATCACTACATTTGGAATGGGCTCAACACTGTTCAATATAAAGTGATATTAGGTGATTGTGAAAAAATTGCAAATATTGTTCCTAAAAGAGAATAGTCCCTAGTTATTGTGGATAACCCTCATGGTTATAATATCCAGAACATTGGATATGATATTGAGCCTTATACTTACCAAGTTTTCAATAAAGTGGTTATGGGATTTATGGAAGTCACAACATCACCATTTTGGAGATTTCTGGTTTTTCATTGAGACACACAACAAGGATTAGTACAATCAAGCTTTAAGGGAAAAGAAAAGACAACGATGCAATTTATTTGGTAAGATATTGAAAGTGTATGTTTAGCAATTAAGATTAGAAATCAATTTTATTAATTCACAATTTAATTGAATTTGCACTTATTTATGTTAGAAGCAAAAGTCTAATATTTAGAGCTCCAATAGAGAACCATTTAAATGTGATTTTGAGAGTATACATCTTGCAACCTAGACAAAATATGATTCTTATAATTATATTCTTGTCAATGTAAAGGATGGAGGAAAGCCTAGTAGTTTATTGGTTTACAACGTTGTGGTTAGAAAGTTAACATATGAGGAAAATGATTTGAAAGGAGAGATGGTTGACATTTATCAAAAACCACAAGCATTAATTAATTATCTTATAGATACATTTTCAAATGAAGGAGATTGGGTTTTGGATTTGTTCTTGGGTTCAAGTAAGAATTATGATCTAACATTTATGAAATCAGACTTCAATCTTATATTATTTTTAATTTATGTCTTTTTACAGTATTTAACTTCATTATTTATTTTGTATTTGTTGATTAGGTACAACATTAGCTTGTTGCTTACAAAAAGGAAGAAATTGCATAGCCATTGAAAGTGACCCAATAAAATACAGTTTTATTCAACAAAGAATTAATGTTATTCCAGCTCTTCCAGATGAAATGCAAGAAGTTGGCTTGAGGAAAAGAGATTTTAGTGAATCAAAGTTGGCAAAAATGTCAAAGGAACCTCAAGTACCATTAGGAGGATTGATTGGAAAGGATCACTTTGGAGAACTTGCAGATATCAAAGACCCAATGGAAGAGCAAAGTGACACAATGGAAGCACAAAATCATGTCGAAGAAGATGATAATGTGTTTGCTGAGAATGATGGAGCAGTTTATTAATGCAAAAGAAAAAGATTATAGAGAGATTTTACAAGACGATTTCTCACAATCCATCATCGACAAATGACCCTCCATGCTCTTTAAATAGAGATCATGGACAAATCGGGTGTTAATCCACAGATCAATAGCCGTTAAGATCGAGGAGAATATGAATCGTGAGATCACTATATGTTGGGAACATACTGTGACCTTCGGATTTCCTAACTACAAATGCATACTAATGCATAATAAAGAAACACAATTTTACCTAACGACACATTAGAATAATTAGATCTTAACTAACTCCTAAGTGTCTAAATATCCTAACATCCTCCCCTAAGAACAACTTGGGATAGGACTGAAGGATTTACAATAGTGACAAAATAGGAGAAGGTAGGAGGCATTAGAGCCTATCCACCCTTAATGACAACTTCCTAAACTCCTAACATAGATCGAAGTTTGGAAAACTTCACTTCTATAAGAGACGTTGTGAAAATGTATGCAACTTGATCTTTTGTAGGGCAAAAGAGAACTTCAATAACTTGATCATGAATGAGCTTTCTGATGAAGTGCATGTGTAGCTCAATGTGTTTGTTGCGTTGATGTTGAACTAGGTCTTTGGCGAGCTTGATGACACTCTGATTGTCCCACCAAAGTCTAGTTGGATGGTGCTTCTGGAATCCAAACTCTGAAAGAATCTGTCAAAGCCATAAGGCTTCTTGACTTGCATGTACCGCTGCTCGGTACTTTGCTTTTGTTGAAGAAACTACAATAGCCTGTTGTTTCTTACAGGCCCAAGTGTCAGGTCCTGAACCAAGGTTGAAAACATAACCTGTAGTAGACTTCTGATCATCAGGGTTGCCGACCCAATCTGAATCAGTGAAACCAACCAATAAAGGAGTCCCCCCTTAACTATAATGTATCCCGAACTGAACTGTACCACACACATAGCGAAGTATCCTTTAGTTGCTTTCCAATGGATTTCATGGGGTGTTTACATATACTAGGAAACACGACCAACAACAAAGGAAAGATCACGATGGGTATGAGTAAAGTATAATAGGCTACCAACTAACTGACGGTACAGGGTGGCATCAATTTTGGGAGAAGTGTAGGTGGCAGTAAGCCTGAATCCAGACTGGAAGGGAGAAAGGGCTAGTTTACAATCGTCCATGTGAAAGTGAAGAAGAAGGTCACAAGCATACTTGAAGTGGGAAAGAAAAATTCCTTCTTTGGTTTCTAAAACTTGGAGGCCAAGGAAATAGTGCAAAAATCCTAAGTCTGTCATTTTAAATTTCTTCTGAAGGCTAGTTTTCACATGGTTTAAAAGTTTTGATTCACTACCAGTAAGGATAAGGTCATCAACATAAAGGACAAGGATTATGAGATGGTTTCCTACTTTCTTGGTATAGACATTAGGACCAGAATGACATCTAGAGAATCCAATTTCAATAAGAAAGCTATCCATTTTGGCATACCAAGCTCGGGGATCTCTCTTAAGACCATAAATATATTTATTAAGGTGACAAACAAGGCTAGATTCATTTTGGACATAGCGAGGAGGTTGTTCCATGTAGATTTCTTCTTGCAAATATCTGCGCAAGAAGGAAGATTTAACATCCATCTGATGGACCTCCCATTTATGTGAGGCAGCAAGGGCAAGAACAAGGTGGATGGAATTCATTTTGGCTACAGCAGCAAAGGTTTCATTATAGTCAATTCCTTCAACTTGGGAAAATCTTTTGGCAACTAACCGAGCCTTGTGTCTTTCAACACTTCCATCTGATGCATACTTAGTTCTGTAGACCCATTTAGATCTTACAAGTTTTCTTCCTTTTGGAAGAGGTACAAGATCCCAAGTATAGTTTGCCATTAAAGAATGATACTCTTAATTCATTGATGTATCCCATTCAGGATGACCTGAAGCTTCTACAAATGTGTCTAGATCATGAGTCTCTAAAACTTGAGCCAAAAGAGAAGAGGCTCACTGGAACTGTGAACGTGTCTGAAGCTGATCTGAAGGATCATCAAAAATATCACGAGCTACTTCTCGTGTTGAATGGACCCATCTAGGAAGCGGTGGAGTTGGTGCTGGTTCAAATTCAAAGGACTCATATGGAGGAACGTGAGCAGGTAGAGGTGGATTTTCATCCTCACTGTCATCATATGAAGAAGAAACCAAAATAGGAATAGAAGAAGGCACAAACACCAAAGATGGATCGCAGGCCGAAGAAGGCACAAACGCCAAAGATGACTCATAGGCGGAAGAAGGCACAATCATCGAATTAGGCTTGCAGGCCAAGAGATTTTCATCAAATTTAACACCTCTTATAATAGTAATTTCATTACAATGTGGTTGAAGAAGTCTATAACCTTTGACATCTTCAGAATACCAACAAATATACGCTTCTCACTTTTAGGTTGTAATGCTTTCCTTTTCTCATCAGGAATGTGAGCCCATGCTATACTTCCAAATACATGGAAGTGACTTACATCTGGTTTAATTTTAGTCGAATCTTCTTCCGGTGTTATACTTTTAAGAGCCTTTGTGGGAGTGTGATTTACTATGTAATTTGCACAGTTGATGGCTTCTGCCCAATACTTTAGACCTAATCCCTTAGATTGGATCATACAATTAGCCATTTCTTTTAATGTGCGGTTTTTTCTCTCAACAACACCATTTTGTTGTGGTGTGTATGGAACAATGTGTTGCATTTGGATGCCCCGTGTAGTGCAATAACTTGTAAAATTATTATTCACATATTTGCCTCCATTATCTATTCTTAACCTTTGAATTTGATGTCAAGATCGCTTTTCTACAAGGAACTTGTAGGCCAAAAACTTGTCAAAAACTTCGCTCTTAAGTTTTAAGAAGTAAACCCAAGTACGTCTAGAAAAGTCATCAATGAAAGTTAAGAAATACTTGCACCTAGAAAAAGGAGTAGAAAGTGGACCACACAAATCACTGTGAACAAGCTGTAAAGGGCCTAAGGTGTGCTAAGAGGCACATTTGTCAAAGTTGTCTCGATGATGTTTACTGAGAACACAATTGGCACAAACACCATCTCTGCATGAAATAGGAGGAAGTCTAGTCACCATATGTTGATTACATAGTTGTTGCAATGAGAGATAGTTTAAATGACCAAACCGCTCATGCCAAAGTTTTCTCAAGTCATCGCTATGAGCAACAAAAACTTGTCAAACCTGGTAATATCACGATGACCCAAAGTTATCAAACTTGTACAACCTGGTAATATCATAAAAAATTCCAGTTGCAAAAACATGCTTAGGATCTTTTAGATCCTTGATTACAACTTGGTGAAGTGAAAACTCTACAGTTTTACCGTCACCTGAATGAGTGATTTGATGTACTGATAGAAGGTTGCAAGAAAGACTTGGAACACATAATACGTCATTGAAATGACCATTATCTACTTGAACTGTACCAGATCCCACAACACTAAGAGATCTATCATCACCAACAAATATTTTCTTGGTGTTACATTCATTTAGAGCAGAAAATATGTCTTTATCCTTAGACATATGATAAGATGCTTCAGAATCAATAAGCCACTAATAAGAAGAATAAGTAGAAGTTGTATTAAAGGAGAAACCACACTAGCAAATTTGGGACATTTTGCGATGGCTATTTCAACGCTCTTGCGACGTTATGTCGTGGATATTGCAACAAATCTTGGGTCTCCCAAACGTCGCTTCGCGTGACGTGGCACGTGTGACGAACCTAACTTAACGTCGCAGGAGTGACGACAATAGGGAGTTGTCACAATTGCGACAAAGAAGAAATATCGTCGCCAGAACGACTAAGTAGGGAAATCATCGAAAGTGCGACAAAGTAGGGAAATCGTCGCAAATGCGACTAGCGATGAAAATCGTTGCAAATGAGACAATGTAAAGATATCGTCGCTAGAGCGACAATAAAGGGAGATCGTCACACACCTGACAATAGGCAGATTGTCACAAGATCGACAAACATAACAAAGTTTGCGACGAATCAGCTTTCGAAGGGGTCCTCGCAAGAGCGATGAAAACATGGTATATTGCAACGAAATTGTTATACAATTTTCGTGATTTGTATAGCAAGTTCGTCGCAAGATTTTTATGGGGTCGTCGCAATTGTGACGACAATAATTTATCTAAAAAAAATAAAATTAAAGTTTGATTTTTGAGCAAAAAAAAATAAAATTTGATTTTTGAGCCAATTATACAAGGTGCTATGATTGCAAACTAAAGAGGTCATCCAACTGAAGTTGTTGCATTCATAGAGTTTTGGTAAGCATGTGCAACATAAGAAAATCATTTCCATGCTAGGAACCAATTGGTCCTAGTAGAAGGAGGTCATTCAGACATCCTCTTGTGGAATTGCTACATGATAGCGTAGCTAGGAACTAGAGATAAATCCATAGCAAGAACTCGAGCCAGTAACAAAATCCAACATTCATAGTTAGATCCATGATCAAGAGAAACAAAAATATGACACATTGTTCTAGATTGGTCCTCTAATATTTTGGGGAACAAAAACACTCTCAATGGGGAGGCCTGATTTGAAATGGATCTGAACACGAGAATGATTGTAAGAATAAATACATACACGTGTAATTTAAAAATTAATGAAGGTTATATAATAAAGGACAATGCAAGATTTAATAAATTAAATGAGACAAAGAAAAAAAAATAAAACAAAAAAAAAATAGAAAAATGAAAATAGGAGAAAAAAAGAGAGAGAGTAATGGGAACTAAAAGGTCGGTCTCTTGGCCTTCCCATTGCCCCCATGATCTCCTATTCGTCCTTTTGACACGACTCTCGAAGGGTATTTTGGCCAAAGAGGAAAGTATGCACAAAGATCCATGAGTTACATTGTAACCAAAGATTCTCAAAATGAGAATTCAGTAACCATTGAAATTTGTTTTTCCCATTTGGGTTGGTTCTAGAGTAAACATTATGTCATTGTGTGACATCTCATTTATGTTAAATTAATGGAATATAAGTTGGATTGGAGTTTAATTAAAAGAAAAACCAGTTTCCTAGACAAAAGTTACCGAAGATGAGATACTAACATGCTATGTCTCATATGCAATATGTAGAAATGATGGAGGAACTAGTGAGGGCAATGGATACACTTGCTAAGATCCCTTTGGCATATTAGTAGTATGTGGTTTTAGTGTGGGATGTAGGAGGAAACAATGTTACCCTTGTGGATCCCTTTGGAATATTAGTAGATGATCCCTTTGGCATATTAGTAGTATGTGGTTTGAGCAAATTTGGTG